>JAJONQ010054002.1:0-10075 GCA_036250385.1 Solanum microdontum
TGGTCAATACAATAGAATCTGACTGAACTGTGGGAGCTACTAATAACCGATAATAAAACCACATGAGCTAAATGTGGAGTCCGATGTATACGCCCCATTGAGAGGACCCAATATACCCTGCCAGAGGTATAGAGGCATGCTGGCATGATCACTGAAATGATGCCCAAAGTGGGGACTTACAACCTACATGGCTAGTAGTTCTGGGACTATTTGGGTACACTGAACCTTAGTCCAACTCGGTATTATGTTACTCCCAATGGATTAAGTAATGAACACATTATGACTGAATTTCTATAAGTTACTGGATAGCTCAAACTGAACATGCAAACTGAGAATGCAACAATTAAACTGATATTGATGCATTAATAACTGAGGCATGTATAAATGAATAACTGAAATATCTTACATAGCATATGTAATTCAAGAACTAAAGAAATACATAGCTAGGGTTTTGGAATTCATGCATTAAACTGAATATTAACGTACTAACTGATTTGGATCATTCTAACAGCTAAGAACCCAACAATCCTAACATTCAAGAAACCCTAGGTCTAGTCATAATAAGGGAATCAATAAACTGACTGAAAACTAGGGACCTAATGGTTGAAAGGAACCCACTAGTGAAATCCCACATACCTGGTGACGAATTCCACCAAGAAATCTTTAGATTTCGGGGTTGGAACTGATGGAACCTTGCTGCGTTCTTGAACTAGGGTTCTTGACCTTTTTCTCCTCTCTTGCTTCTAATTTTCTATGTTTTGATTAATGACTTGACTTAGGTAAGTTCTAGTTATGTTTCTAGGCTTAAACTGACTAAAGTCTCATGATTTAGGGTCTAAACGACGTATCTTAGGGGTCCAACGAAATAGGAAAAGACCAAAAGACCTCTGAATTAACTGCTATAGGAGTGACTTACGAATTGGACCTACGGGCAGTAGCTCAATCTACGGTCCGTAGATTGGGGTCGTAGGTCGAGTCTGCTCAACAAGACTTTACTAAAACGAGCATAACTTTTTACTCGGAGGTCGGATTTTAGGAAAATCAGTGGCGTTGGAAAGAGGATTCAATTATCTATAATATAATAGGTAATGGGAAACCTAATTCATGTTGTCCTAACAGTTATGACCATTTGAAATTGACCCAATCAACAATTTTCCTCTAACTGGCTGTTGATCCTCATCTACGGTCAGACCTACGGACCGTGCATCAAACGATGGTCCTTGCTGGTCGACCGTAGTTCATGTCAGAGGCTGGGTAAAAGAGTCTTGATCCACGAACCGTGGTCTGACCTACGGATCGTAGGTCTGTCCGTGGGTCGAGTCTTAAGCCGATTTTCTGAGCTGGGTTTTTAGGAGGGGCAACAGTGGTGAACCACGGACCACAGCATGGGCCATAGGTCGGACTACGGTCCGTAGGTGGCGACCATAGGTTGCACCTGAAATTTCTAAAAATCTGCATTTTGGTCTATCCAGGATACGGGGTCTTACACCTCAAATGAGATTCCTTTGTACAAGAATGAAGTCTCTGAACCAGGTTCATCAGCATCCAGCTTAAAGTTAGTGCCCATGAGAGTGTGAATTATTCTAGGCATTCATAACATGAAACCTTTTCAGCAGCTTCTCTGAACTAGTACTAGGTCCATGTCTTTGTTCAGGCATCAATTGCCCTGATCACGTTATGCAATCTTCTTCCCTTCAGCTAAGTCACTGTGAGTACATACATGTTATTGACAAATTGGTCCTTGCTTAGGCATTGGGTGAAGATATCAGCCACTTGATCTTCCATTTTGCAAAACTCCATGATGACATTACCCTTTTTAACATTGTCTTGACTTTAAGTATGTTAAGCCTTTTGAGCAACTCACTGATGTACTTTTCTGGACAACTGAGGGCACCTTTAGAGGTTTGCTGAATTTGTAGCTCTAAGAAGAAATCTACCATCATGCTCATTTAGAACTCACTATCCATGAATTTGGCAAACTCTTCACACAATAATTCAAAAGGTAGCTCCAAAGATGACATCACTGATATACACTTGAATGATCAGCAATTCATTTCCTTGTGATTTCAAAAGAGGGGTTTTTACAATTTGACCTCTTTTGAAGTCATTGTTGAAGAGGGACTTGGACAACCTATTAGCTTGTTGGGGAACCGAGTGTCATACTTTGCTTCTTTCAAACTGAGCTTGATTAGCTTCTTCATTCTCACATTCGGAATTCACATTATCAATTTGAACTGCATCATCTTTATTCAGGACTGTCAATAGGACCGGGTCCCTTATCAGGTTCATAATCTACATCAACTTCCTTGAGATTACTGAATTCATGAAGAGGATATTCTTCAGCAAGCTCACTGTTTAGACCATCTCTCTGAATCTAAAGCAGCTCTTTCATCTCAGGATCTTCTTTGTTTTGCAACTTCTCAATTCTTCCAGACTCATAAAAAATCACATGAACATCCCTTTTTAATGTGCACGTTTTTATACACCGGATAAGCCTTGCTGGAGGAAGAATATCCGACAAATACTATTTTAACATCATTGAGATTACACTTCTCAATATCATCATTTTGGTCACAAAATATGCACTATTCACCATTTCAGCCCGACAGTTCTTTGGAAGATAACAACCTGCTTATTCATCTTGAATGATAATCTGATCTGCTTCTCTTTAACACAATCATCACAAACTTTGTCATTTGTAAATTTCATATTGAGCAGACCGTGGACCAGGTCACTTGACATAAGTTTGCTTAGAGAGAAAAGCTTAACTGACCAAGTCTCACGTATCATAGATCAGTACTCTTACCTTGAGCATCAAGGGAAGTGAGAATGTTACAACGAAGAATGTTTAGATCAGCGGTACATGTTCTTGCATCTCCATCTTGTTAGCATCATCATCCGAGAGATTAAGTTGTGACCACATATTTATCTGATCGAAACTTGACTTTATTTCCTTTATCACAAATATGTGAAACACTTAGAAGACTGTACTTCAACCCACTGACATAGTACACATCTTTCAAAAGAGTGTTTCACGGACTTTCAAGTTCTGCCTACATAAAAAATGTATCATTTCTTGTCATTGCCAGAAGAGACACCTCCACATTGAAGTGCCTTGAGAGAGAGGAAGTTCTCAGTTTTCCCAGTCACGTGGTTTGAGCATCTGCATTTCATGAACCACCACTAACTGTTACTACTTCCTCTCACTTGCATAGCAAATCACTTGTTAGCCTTGGGAACCCATTTGAGACGGGGTTCCCAGTAAATAGATAATGGAGTGATAAGAAAGTCTTTTGTCCAGTGTAGTAGACTGATTTTCTTCAACTTAGGACCATAAGCAAGAGCAGGTCCCTTCTTCAGTCTATTTCGCTGTTTGGAATAGTTTGACGAACTTCCTCCATACTTTTTCAACACAGGACAATCTCTCTTAAGATGTCCATCTCAACCACAATGCACACACAACAGATCATCAACATCAGAAACAGATTCGCTGTGAGGATTGTATGGGGGGGATCTATCTTTTCGCAACCTAACCCTTTTTTACTGTTGTTTCCTTGACTAAGTAGATTTGTAAGGATCTTAGAGGAATTGGTCCATTTGAGGGATTTTTCAAGTTCCTCTTTTACACGGACTAGGTACCTCTCCAACTCAAGATTTCTTTCCAAAGCCAATTTCATCTTCATTTCAACAGTATGCAACTTATTTTGAAGCTCTAACTGCAAGCTGCTTGCCTTATTTTTTCCTTTAAAAACTATAGTAGTTACCCATTTTATCTTTTCCTTCTATTCTAGATTTTCAGCTTTTAGAACAACCATTTGATTTTCAATATCAGATATTTGGGCAACTAAAACAATTTTTCCATCTTGAGAGATGTCTAGGCTATTTTATACGAGGTCCTTAGTTGTTAGCTTACTTATCACATCAAGTAATACAACAACTAGTTTTATCAATTTACTGGTAGAAAAGGTATTCAAGTTTTGCTTGAAATATGATAGGGTTACCTTTTCATCAGCATCCTCCTCATCTGACTTTGCCATGAAAGCATCATTAGAGTGCTCAGAATCATCTGAATCACTTGAGAAATTTTCCCATGCAGCCACATCCTTCTTCACTGCCTGGAAAAATGCTTCTCTTCTGCTTAGCTTGTTGCGGACCTGGTCCCCCTCTTTGTCTTTACCTTCTCTAGTCTTGACAAATTCCATCTGGTTAGCTTTGTGCATAGGACAGTTTCCAGTGGAGTGACCTGGTAGATCTCACTTGCCACACACTTCACTTGAGCTGGTAGCCTTGTCATGATTTTCTTTCTTCTAATCGGCCTCATCAATGAAATATGTCCTCTTGTCTTTGTCCTTGAGAATAAGACCCTCTTATTTTCTGTGCATCTCATGAACTTGAAGATGCTCAAATAGTGTATACAACGGCATTACATCAGGTTCTCTTGTCTCATTTCCAGTAACAAAATCATTTGTCTAGGAAGAATATCCAGTATCTTAGAGACTTGCTTGCGAACATGGACTGGTTCTTCAAGGAACATGAGCTCATCTGTAATGGTGGAGAATCTAGTGCGCATTTCATGAATGAGTTCACCTTCTTTCATGGTGAAACCTTCAAAATGAGTAGTAAAGAGATCTAGCTTAGATTTCCTTATTTCCTCAGTGCCCTCATAAGTTGTTCTCAACAGATCCCAGATTTCCTTGGTTGATTCACAAGATGAGATCAGATTGTATTCATTCATACTGATCCCACACATCAATAGCTTCCTAACTTTGTGGTTTTTCTGGACTAATCTTCTGTCAGAGTCATTATATTGGTGTCGAGTTTTGGAAATGACTCTTGTGACCTCTCCATCTTTAACCTCCATAGTTAGCACATGAGGACCTTCACAAATAATGTTCCATACCTCAATGTCCTCAGCCATTAAATAGTCTTTCATTTGAATCCTCCAGTGCCTATAGAACTGACCATCAAAAAGAGGAGGCCTTGCAGGGGACTGACTTCTCTACCTATTTAGTGGTACAGTCATTCCTTTAGGATCTTTTCTTTTCTTGGTGTTAACCAGATAGAAAAGTCAAGCTCTGATACCACTTGTTGGAATGTATGTGTCCACTTATCAGTCAAGGACCAAGTCCCTTGACTCAGCAAGAACAATAATTAAAAATATGCGTCCACTTGTTTCGATGGGACCAGGTCCTCAGCACAGTTACAATAACAAACAGTAAAATAAGTGTTGAAAGTAAAGATTGCACAAACACCTTTACGTGGAAACCTCCTTGCTCAAGGGAGTAAAACCACGACCTGTCTCACAGGACTTTTCAAATTGCTTCCACTAATCTTCTCCAAGCAAAGGTAAAAGCCAGTTTACAATAAGAGATTAACCTGCTAATCTCTCCGCCAAGTAATGCCTACGATTACTTAAAATGAGCCTAAGCAGATACAACACTGCCTACTAAGCTACCTAACTCTAGATAACTTAGAATTTGACTAAGCAGATACAACACTTTAACCGACTTAGACTTTTTAGATGAACAGAACAAAAAATCTAATTCCTTTATAACATAGGAATAGATTTACAATTTAAGCACATAAGATACACAACTCTAAATACAACAAGACGCTTTAATACTCCATCTGGTCCTTTGTTGATATGAGCAATGTTCTTCCTTGAAGATGATCTTCTCTTTTCAAGCTTGTGAATTTTCAGAGAAAATCCAAGTTTTATTTTCCAAATCTTAAGTTTGTGTTTTTGAGAAGAAACTATATAAAATCAACACAAACTCATTGAGACAACCCTATTGGCTGAAAGTATGCTATTCAGAAAAGTTGTTCACCTACCACATCAGAGGTGGCAGCTTTTCTGACGGCTGTCTTGTCACCTTTTCATATCGCAGTTTTGTAGGGACCAATTGCAATATTCATTGGGAGTTCCTGAAAAGGCTTTGCTGGCTGACTTCCTTCTTTGAATGAATGAATTTAATATGGTGTTTGTCATGTTGAAAATATTAGTTATTACCCGTTGGACAAACACCCTCTTTAATTCTGATTGGTTCAGTACGCTGGCGTCTCACCTACCACCTGACGTGAAAGCTTTACAACTGTACCCCATTTGAATATGATGGAGAGAACTCTGCCAGGGACCAGGTCCCTGCATTTGTGAGACATTGAAACAAAACAATCTCATCCGCTCTTCCTATTGGTGTAGTACACTGCACTTTTCACCTACCACCTAACATGACAACTTTACAGTTGTACCCTATTTGAATCTGGACGAGAGCACTCTACCAGGGACCAGGTCCCTACACTTGTGAAAATCATCAAAACACCTAGAATATAACAAGTTTTGATGTACCTAATCATGACATTCAGGGTTTAAACTTATATGTTATCTATGGAAAGGCCAGCATATCTTATTGTACAAGGATAAATAAATTTTGGAATGAGTTTCATGTTAGAGTGGTAAATAAGACCAAGGATCTGAGATGGACATACAGTCCAATAATTCATGGTATTCCAGATAATGATGAAGATCTCACATGGCTATGCCATTGGGAAATAGGAGATAACTTGGATCCTGGAGACTCTATGAGCATTTCAATGACTCTATATTCTAGTGTTCAATTGAAGGAATTTGGTGTCTACATTGTGTATAAGCAGAATAAGAACAATTTGAGATGTAACACATCATCTCCTCCTGCACACCATCTCATTAATGGGGTGGATAACTCTGCATATTAGGTTCAAGGCTCCTACTTCCTCTGTCATCATGACTTTGATATTCAGCAAAATTATTTCACTTATGGCTGGAATTCAACGGGCTGATATGACTTCTTCTTTGGTGATAATTCTGAAGATATTCCGGAGGAAATGGTTTCCCATCACATTGCAGATATGACCAGCGAGAATGTCTCGATTGCTGGTGTGGAGCGCTATGGTTTTCTAAATCATGATATGATGACCATTCATTATTTTTATGCAAAGGGGAATAGGTGAAAATTTAGATAGTCAACCAATTAAGGCTACTAACTATGCATGATTTCCTGCCATTCATTATATTGTCAATATGAGACTATGAAAGAGTATAGGTTTCCAAAAGTTCCATTTCTTTCTCCATAGGCTTCATTATACCATCTCTGTAAAATATCCATTTAAAGTACTAATATGCTTGTTGCTTAGTTAAAGGGACTAATCTAATGTAGTTTGTCCCTTGCAAGTCTTCTTTAAAAGTTTCTTTGACGAAAGAAGGCGGGCCAGGCAATCATAAAACAAAATCATGTCTTCATATATATGCATCCATCCTTCTCGCTCCTTGAATGTGTGCCCCATATATAGTGGTCTCCTTGAAAGAGAAGGGTGCCTTCGGGAACCGCACACAGGTGCATGACTATTGGGTCAAGCAGAACTATATATGAATGCAACTCCTTGAATAAAGAGTTAGGTGGCCCATGAGGTATCAAATCGAAGGTCTTCTTTCCAACACCGTTAAATTTGCTGAATTTCAAGCTCCGAGTAAAAAGTTATGGTTGTTTGAGTAAATCGAAGGTTTTTTTCTCTTTATATTAGGAGCTTATATTTTATAACATGATTAATAGTTATTGTGCTACCGTCCCTTTTACTTTTACTTTAACTTTTAAAATTATAATCCAAAACAATTTTATATTAATACATATTGATAAATATTAAGCTCGTGCTCACCCATGTAATTATCATCTCTAGTTGATGAAACAAGAACCAAAAGGTACTAATAAGTCAACTATTACATATGCATTCATCCCTATTGATTAATATACTTCTCAATCATTGAACAATGGTTTTTTACTATTGTTTTGCCACATATTTAATCGACTCTTTGCTTGCTCCACCTGAGAAATTATAGGAACATGTTAGTCAACAATCAAGATGTCCGTTTTCAAACTTATCTAAACTAATTAGCCAAAAGCAAAATACAACAAGAATTAAGAAGGCTTGGTAGTTTATATACTTTAAATCCATATTCAGGCAAACTGTTACACTCTGTTTGGATCATTGTTACCCATTGTATTGTTTTGTATCGTTATCATAACTACAATGTTTGTTTTGATTGTTACTTAAAAGGTATTGTAGTGTATTGTTAAATTTTGTTGTTACGTAACAATGAAACCCCCAATTTTATGGAACAACAGATTTGGTGTGTTCCCATTTTTACTTAATTTCTTTTTCCAATTATATCCTTACATAATATTTCATAATACTATTTTACCCTTTACCCTATATTATTTAATTCTAGTCAAACCTCCTACCCTAGAATAATTAAGGATATTTTAGTAAATTTATAAATTACAATACAATATGATACAGTCAAACCACACAATAAAAATGTTATTAAACAACAACAAACAATACAGTCTAGTCAAACATTGTATCTATCATACACAGTACAATACAATAGAGTACAATACAATACAATACAATACATTATAAAACAATGGGTAACAATGATCCAAACAGAGTTTAAAGTTTTATTCAAATGATATTGCATGATTGAAAATTAGCACTACTAGGTGTCGTTTGGCCAAAAATATATTTTAGAAAAAAATAAAAATTAGTATTTGACCATATAATTTGTCATTATTTGGCAAATATATTTGGCAAACATCTCAAGTTCCCTAGTTTTAGAAGAAGAAAAAACTAAAAATTGGGCCAAATTCTAGTATTTTGGCAATTTTAAAAATTACCCCAAATTTTTATATTCTATTAAAACACCCATCATTTATAATTTTGGATTACATTTCAGTCCTAGTTTGTTGTATAAAATTTATACAGTTATATACCTATTTTATGCCATTTTTATTTGAGTTTGCTCTCCGACATCACTTCCAATTGCAAGTTGTAATAATAATGGTATTTTCCTTTTGTTTTCTTCCTCTCTCTTTTTTTTTCAAATTCATATAAATTATGCCCGTTGTCATGACTTTTCACGGAATATTTCATTATAAAATGATAATACAAACTTATGGATATTTTAAATAATTTTTAGAACTTATAGATATAAATCATATTTATTTTTTAAAAAGTTAAATATTTTTCCCAAAATCTATGATCAAGTGCATGATGAAACTTCACCCAAAAATAACTTGCCAAAAATATTTGGAAAATTGTGGCCAATCGCTAGCCTAGTATAAGTTTTTGGAAAAATTAGGTTTTAGAATATTTAATTTTTGAAAATCAGTTTTAAATGAACTCAAAAGATTTGAAAATATGTTTAAAAATCTTGGAAAAAGTTCAAAAAAAAAATAATTCAAAATTACTCAAACAACTTACCTCTTTCTCCCAATCGGTTCGAAAGGTGACCCACAATAATATGATAGTCTGCATAGCTGTTCCTCCTAACATTCCCAACCATATTCCCTTCACAATTAACCAAAACAACATCAGAATTGGCTATAACTATAATTTTAATAATTAAATTTGTTACAACTTTTTAAAAAAAAAACATATATACTATATACAAATTATAAAAAGGTAAAGTAAATAGTATATATACCTTGGCTTCAAGGTTGAAATAAAATGCAAGAACAATACCCAATGGAATGCCAACAACGTAGTAACATCCAACGTTAACGTATGCCACAAATGCTTGCCATCCACATCCAACAGCAACCCCTTCAAATATTTTCATATATTAGTATTATTTTATTCCAAAAATTGATGATGACAAATAGTAATATAGTATATTGTTAGGTTAGTCATGTATATCCCTTCACTAAAAAAACAAATCTATCCTTTATGATAATCTAATAAATTCATCAACTCTAAGCAAAATGAGAACAATTTGAGATGTAAAGCATCATCTCCTCCTGCACACCATCTCATTAATGGGGTGGATAACTCTGCATATCAGGTTCAAGGCTCCTACTTCCTCTGTCATCATGACTTTGATATTCAGCAAAATTATTTCACTTATGGCTGGAATTCAACGGGCTGGTATGACTTCTTCTTTGGTGATAATTCTGAAGATATTCCGGAGGAAATGGTTCCCCATCACATTGCAGATATGACCAGCGAGAATGTCTATGGACTTGTATCTGGAGTGGAGGATGAT
>JAJONQ010054009.1:0-12043 GCA_036250385.1 Solanum microdontum
ATTTCCCTTCACTATCCGAATTGTGATCCTTCACAACCACCATTCCATGGCCGACATGTTGCCGGAATGTCTCATTCAAAAAATTCTTTATTTTCTTAGTTATAAAGAAGCATCCAAGATGAGCATTCTCTCCAAAACATGGCTGCAAGCGTGGTCGACTCTTCCCGACTTGGAATTCTGTCTTCATAGGGGCAAATGCAATATAAAGATAGTGGACACAATCATGGAGAGATATAGGGACGGAAAAGTCCCTATAGAAAAGTTTGAATTGTCAAGGAGATCCTCTTATGATCCTCACAAAGTTTTACCTCCTATTCCTATCGATAACTGTCTTGACATTGCATTTCAAAATGGTGTAAAACATCTTGTCCTTGACTGTATGTCATACTCCGCGCCTGTTTTAACAATCTTGGCAGCAAAATCTTTAAGAAAATTGGTTCTTGCATAGTGTACTCTTTCGTTAGCTAGTGGTGTTGTGAATCAAAATTATTTGAGAAAGCTTTCTCTATCTCATGTAAAATTAGACAAAAACATGTTTGGGACTCTGCTCAATAGTTGTTCCTTGATTGACACTTTGATCTTTGTGCATTGTATTGGCTTGGAAAAGGTGTATCTTCGAAAGATCAAGACAGTTTACCTAAAGGTCTTGAAGATTCGGGATAGTGAGGGCATGTGGGAGATTGATGCTCCAAATTTGGTGTCATTTGAGTACACGGGGAAACAAATTCCTGAATTTAAAATTGCAAGACAGCTGGAGAACTCAAAAATCTATCTTTACCGCTTAGACAATATAAATGCTGACTGGTTTTGTAAGTTGAGGAAGTTTCTATCGAAGTCGACGGGGGCCTCTTGGTCTCAAGTTTCGATTTGTTTTAAAGAATGCACTGAGATTAAAATGGAACATCTGCAACAACACTACAGAGTTGGTGCTACGACCCAGGTGGATGTTTTAGAAGTGAACGTTCTATTTCAGTAGATGGAGTGCTCTTCGTTTGTGGATGCTTTGTTATGGAGTTGTCTGCCTAAGAGACTCAACCTGCAACCAAGACTAAATCTGTTTACAGTTTTCAGTGATCGTTTGATGTATATGAAGAATTCTACAATCAGACCTTGGCATAGTCAATTAAAAGAAACAAAAGCTTTTGATGAAAATAATCAGTTGCTGCAACTCGGAAGTGAGCAGCTTACAGAAAGTGTCCTGCCCTCATGGGGGAGCGAGAGGAGGGGGGGCGAGAGAGCTTATTTTATACTAGATTGGTGCAGTTAAGTAGTCTCTATTTCAATTTGAATGCACTTATGCATTTCTAAATGTTGTCAGGATGGATTTTATTTTGCTTACCACATCTCGCGTGTTATGACGTATACATGACATGTTATGAGTCATTTTTTTTTTTTTGCATAGTTCAATCGAGATTTGTTACAGTAGAACCGAGCTCGAGCATGGTATATTTCTCTTTTTCCCTTCTTCTGAGATGGTCATAAGGACTTTGAGGGCGTTTTTATTTCTCAATTATCCTACTAACAGAACAACTTAAGAGTATATAGACCAGTTTTTGTATCACAAAGCGGTACTTTGTACTTTCCTTTCAATGACTTTGGAATTTCACCACCAATATAGTTTGTCAAATGAATCTAGAATAGGCCCCTCTAGTCTATTATGTGCGACAGAAAGATTCGTCAATTTATCTAGACTACCTAGAGTGCTAGGAATCTTACCAGAAAAATTATTTTTTACAGATCAATGAGTGTTGCAGCCTTTAAATTTCCAATCTCAAGGGGTATTTTCCCACTTAATAAGTTGGATGAAATATTGAATTCTATGAGATCGCGAAGCTTTCAGGTAATATTGAATTCAGCATGTTGTAACCTAGATAAAGATACCTCAAACTGGTAACGTTTCCTAAGCATGGTGGCACGGAACTTGAAAATTGATTTCCTAACAAGTATAATGCACCTAGCTAGATTCTTCAAATTGCAGATAGCATCTGGTCTTGTAGTGACACAACGAGTAAGCTCATCCCGGGATAATGCCAGACATTGTAGTTTCTTAAGATTACCTAGGTAGTTGCTTGGTAGGTAAAGCCCTTCCAAGTTAGGAAGATGATCACATATAGTTTTTGGAAGCTTTCCAGTATGATTGTGCATTGTAGTAATATTGAAGATTGATGGTGGTATAGAGCCAGTTAGCTTATTATTAACTTGCAGGTCTAGGATAGTCAGGTAACGAAGATCACCGATTTCCCGAGGGATAAAATTGTTCTGTATTCTCAACACTTATAGTTTTGTCAGATTGGAAAGGGAAGATGGAATTTCCCCTGAAAATTGGTTGCTCGAGAAGCGTAGGTTTGATAACAAACTTAAGAATGACGGAATGGATCCAGTAAAGTTATTACTTGTGATACTTATCAATTTCAACCTCTGCAAATGAGCCAACTCTAGTGGAAAGCGTTGTAACTTATGTTGAGGGAAACAAGAAATGAGAGGTTTCCAATGTGTGGTACCATGAAGTTGCATGCTAGAAATGTCTAAAGCAGGGACTCGTGATAGAAAACTTAAAGAAGAAGAATATGAGAAATTTTCTCCACTGTACATGTTATGTATCTATACAACTATTTCTAGATAAAAGAAATAAACAAATGAAATTAATTTCTGTACTATTCTAACAATAATATTCCCTTCTATGTGTGTATGTGGCATCAGAAAGTCTATTCTTACGTTAGGGCCAAATCTGTTGTTTGTATTTTATGCCTAACCTTGGGCCTTTAATCATGTGGTCCTTTAGTGAGATCAATAATTCATAATAGGAAATTATTTCATGTCTTTTTACTAGAGATACATCTTCTTGACTTGCGCTCTATCTTTCTCAGTCTTAACACCACACATCCAACAGCCAATGTGAGGAGTGATCCAATCTCTAACAGAATATATAACCCTATAAGAACTCTTTCTCTTCTTGACTGACGATCTAAGTGCACCTGATACAAAGGACAAACTTGAAGAATCTGTTTCATAGTCATATGTTTTACAGTCTTCTAGTCTATTTATCGTGTACCAGGAAGTTCAATTGAGTTGTAATCTGAATTTTGTTGAGGCGCATTGATTTAGTGAAGATTGGAAGAAATCATTGTAGATAATGGGAAGAATTCTCAAAGTTATGTAAATACAAAAAGAAAGTCTTGTGTTGAGCATTTCAAATCTCATTTTCAACTTCCATATATCAAGAAAACGAGTTGCTTCCCACAACCAAGATAAAATACACTTAAATTCTTGTGCGAAATTGAATAACATACAAGAGAAGACTGGTAACTAAATAACATACAAGTCCGATTCCACCTAGTGCCGACTACTAACAAGCTGGAGCCTTATCTTTTTGAGTGTTGAAAGAGCATCTTTCATGCTAATTCTTGCATCAGGTCTCACTAAAGTGCAGTTCAAAGCTAATTCCATGATAGATGACAGACATTGCATCTTTGCGGCGATTTGTTCATCTCCTGTCAGTACCAAATTAGAATCCACCACCTTGTGAAGTTCACCCGGAAAGGAATCACTAATCCAACGATGTATGCTCAAGTCTCCAGTAAATATTTCATCACTTGGTCTTATTCGTGTGAACGTCTCCATCATCAGGATGCCAAAACTATAAACATCACAACTCGTGGATACTATGCCATCTTGTCCATACTCTGCAATCATGGTCAAAAATTTATACCTAGGGGAAGGAATTGTTTTGAGTATTTATATGATATGAGAACTTTAAAAAGTCTTAATATACCTGGAGCAATATATCCAATGGTTGCAATTGTCCTTGTCTGAACAAAAGCCTCCCCTGCACCTAACATTTTTGCAATGCCAAAATCACTTACATGAGCAACCATTTCTTGATCTAGCAAGACATTGCTTGGCTTCAAGTCACAATGCACCACAGGTGTTGAATAGCCATTGTGAAGATAGTCCATTGCAGATGCAACATCTATCATTATAGCCAGTCTCTGCAATAAGTTCAAGAACAAGTTGTGAGAGTATAACCATTTGTCAAGTGTCCCGTTGGGCATGTATTCCAACACTAGGGCCTTGAAATCAAGATTGGAGCAGCTGGTGATGACTTTGGTCAGATTTCTGTGGCGAAGGTTCCGGAGTACCTCACATTCTGTGTCAAAGCTTTTGAATGCACCCTCCAATTGCACATTGAATACCTTTGCTGCAAAAATGATACCATCCTTAAGTATCCCTTTATAAACCATGCTGAAACTCCCATTACCAAGCAAGTTGGTTTCGTTGAATCCTTCTGTTGCCTGTTCAAGTTCATAATATGAAATTCTTTCATGCCCTTTTACGAGAGACACATCCTTTTGACTTGCATTCTTCTTTGTGTTTCTCAATCTTAACACCACAATTCCAACAGTCAACATGAAGAGTGATCCAATCCCTAATAGAATATATAAACCTGCGAGCACTCTTTTTCTTCTTGATTTCTTTGTAGATTTGGTTAGGCATGGTTTTACATTAAATCGGGAGTCACCACAAAGTGCATCATTGGACAAGAAAGACTGACTGGTGACATTTGCAAAGGGACCACCAGTGGGAATTTCTCCATTGAGTTCATTGAATGACATATTTAGGTACTGGAGATACACAAGAGATTCTAATGACTTTGGAATTTTACCACTAAGATTGTTATAGGACAAATCCAAGTACTCCAAGGACAACATTTTGCCAAATGATTCTGGAATAGGCCCCTCTAATCTATTATGTGCTAGAGAAAGATTAATCAATTTATCTATACTCCCTAGAGTACTAGGAATCTTACCAGAAAAATAATTATTTGACAGATCAACGTGTGTTGCAGCCTTCAAGTTTCCACTCTCCAGTGGAATTTCCCCACTAAGTAAATTGGATGACACATCGAATACTATGAGATCTTGAAGGTTCCCCAAGCTTGAAGGTAATCTAGAATCCAGTTTGTTGTTAGCTAGGTAAAGTTCCCTCAAACTGGTCATGTTACCTAAGCATGAGGGCACTGAACCAGAAAATTGATTATCTGACAAGAGTAATGCACCTAGATTCTTTAAGTTGCAGATAAAATGTGGTATGGCTCCTTGTATGTTGTTGCTTTGTAGGTTGAGTTGTTGAAGGTTCAGCATGCCTTGCACAGATTTTGGAATATGACCTGTTAACTCATTGTTAGCCAGATTCATCCTTGTAACTCCAGTAAGATTACTAATTTGTTTCGGAATGACACCCTTCAGTTTACAACCTTCTGCTACAAAAGATCGCAAGGAGTTTGAGAAATTACCAACAGATGCAAGCAAAACACCATCCAACGGATTACCAGATAACGTGAGTACTCTTAGATTCCTACAGTTTGTCAATGATGCAAGGAAGCTCAATGTTGAATCACTGACAAAATTATCCCCCCACAAGTTCAGAACCTCAAGGTATTCTAAGTTACCAAGTGATTTAGGAATGAGACCTGTGAAACTGTTGTTGGAGAGGTCTAACATTGTGAGTCTTGAAGAATTTGAGATTGAAGCAGAGATAAAACCACTTAGATTATTTCCTCCACAAAAGAATACTTTTAGGTTGGGCATTCCACGACCTAAATCTGAAGGTAGAATACCTGAAAGCTTGTTTTGTCCAAAATCTATAATCTGCAGTGCTGACATGTTGAAAATGCTGTCAGGGATAGAGCCAGTAAGTTTGTTCAGTGATAATACTAATGTTTGTAGTTTCTTAAGATCACCTAGCTCCATTGGTATCTCTCCTGTCAATTTTGGAGAAATATATGAGTACAAGTTTGGCAGAAAAGAGAAAAGGAAGAAAATTTCATACTACCTTCCAAATGCAGATCCATAAGATATAGTCCTGTAAGAGTTGTTAAGTTGGCTAGCTCTCTTGGTACAGTTCCAGCAATCTCATTTTCAGACAATTCCAATATTTGAAGCTTTCTGCATTTCTCCAGGTTTGGTGGAATAACTCCATCTAGGGAGTTTCTACCGAGGTAAAGTCCTTCCAAGTCTGGAAGATGATCGCATATAGTTTTTGGAAGCTTTCCAGTAAAATTGTTGCCGCTAAGAGCAATCACTTGCATTGTAGTAATGTCAAAGATTGATGGTGGTATAGAGCCGCTAAGCTGATTATATTGCAGGTTTAAGACAATCAAGTAACGAAGATCACCAAGTTCCTGAGGGATCTCGCCTTCGAAAAAATTACTCTGTATTGACAACACTTGCAGTTTTGTCAGATTGGAAAGGGAGGATGGAATTTTACCCGAAAATTGGTTATTCGATAAATACAAAAAGCGTAGGTTTGGTAACAAACTTAAAAATGATGGAATGGCTCCGGTGAAGTTATTGTTTTTGGCATAAAAGAATTTCAACCTCTGCAAATGAGCCAACTCTTGTGGCAAATCTCCATGGAAAGTGTTGTTAGTTATGTTGAGGGAAACGAGAAATGAGAGGTTTCCAAGGTGTGGAGGAATGGTACCATGAAGTTGCATGCTAGAAATGTTTAAAGCAGTGACTCGATGGTGACGGGAGCTGCAAGTGATACCAATCCAGCTGCAAACCGGGACGGAAGAAGACCAGTTGCTTGCTAAGATATTGTTAGAATGAGAAGAAATGTGTGATTTAAGTGCAAGAAGAGCAGCTTCATCAGTGCTAATATTAGCAAGTAAAGTATTGGCATGTAATAGAATGAAAAAGAGAAGAATGAAATTTCTGCCCATAATTAAGCCAAGAAGGTTTCTCAGAATAGATAATGCAAAGGAATGACATTAGAAGATGTATTTAATCATATCAAATTCAATTCAGTCAACATTTAGGAAGTGTTTATTGGTTCAGAATTTTTAGTTCAACAAGTTGTATTAGTCAAAGTCTCACAGCACTCAAAAGTCTCTGTATATTTTTCTTTTCTGTGGAAGAGAGTGAATTGAAATAAAGAAAAATAAGATTTTTATTTCATAGAATTCCGAATTCATAGAATTTTTTTTATATTTCTTTGACTTAAAAAATATATATCTTAGAAAAGTCTCTCTATCGTTACTTTTCATCTTGAGAAATAAATGAAATGACGAAAAGTCTCAACGACTTGGCGTTATCTCATTGTCACCTTTTTTCTTTTCTCATTTTTGATCGAGAGTCGAAAGTTACGTTGGAGAGAAAATTCTTTAAATGTAACAAAGATGTGTGCTGTTGTATATTTGTTAAACTAGTTTCTGGACGTCACACGTGTGTCTCATGCAATATGTTTAAATTTGTTAGAACGATTAAAATTCAATGAAAACATGTGTGTAATGAGTACTAAAATGCAACAATCTCAAATAAATGTTATGATAATAATTATAGAAAATTAAATTAAAGAAGACTAATAGAGAAATATATATAAAAAATAAACTGTTAGTCTGCACGACCTAATAATTTACGAATTTTAACTTTTCATCTAAGTGTGAAACAGGTTGCCTAACGTGTTCCAGAAAAGCAATAAGGACAGTAAGTAAAAATACAGTATTTTTACGTGGAAAAGCCTCAGCTCAAAAGGTGTAAAAAACAATGACCTGTACCCCTATAGGATTTAACTTCACCTTCACTAAATCACTGAGCCTCTACAGAAAACAGATTACAAGCCTATGTAACCTAAGGAATTACGAACTATAATTCCCAAACTTCAACACAAACCTCCCAAGGTAGGTGTTCCCAACTTTTTAAGTCATCACAAACTAAAGACAACTAACCTAATTTAGTTTATAACTCACTGAACTAAGATTACATCAAGACTTAATCACAAAGAAAAACTCATAACACATAAACTCTGTAAAAGGACCAGGTTCTTCGATGTGTTGCTTCTATGTGTTCCTTCAGTTCGTTGGTAGCACTTGCGAAGTCAATTTTTCAATTTCACTTTTTGCTCTGTCAGTGCACAATTATTCTGGATGACTTCACTTCTATTTAAGCACAATTCTTCATAGAGTTATTGTTCACTTCAAACTCCTCATTGACTTGAACTTTCTTGACTTAGAGTTGTACTTCAAGTAAGACTCCTTCTTCAATTCAAATTCCTTGCTTCTTTAGACTTCTTCTTCAAATTACGTTCATTGATTCTTTTGTATTGTAGTAGAACTCCAACACTTCAATTCAACAGTAACTTGAAGAGTTCTACTTTAAGTGAGATTCCTTCTTCAATTAAAATTCCTTGCCTCTTTAGACCCCTTCTTCAAATCGAACTCATTGATTATTTCTCTTCAATTCACCAGATGTTTACTTCCTTGGGCTTTCTCACGAAATTAGCATTATCCATTCCTTTATTTCTGCACTCTTGTCTTTATTCATCTTAAAAGCTTTTCCAAAATCAATTGCTCGTGACAGTGTACCTCTGTATCATGTTGACTGACATGTTTCATCTTTCTTTGTCAATCATCAAAACTGCATAAATCCCAACAAATTCCCCCTTTTTGATGATGACAAACCTCTTTTCTTTGTGCATTCAAACAATTTCATAAGTAGACACTGAAGCATGAAATACTAATATGAAACAAGTTAGTCAATGAGTTATAAAAAAATGTACAACTCTTATCTTCCCCCTTTTGGCATCATTGAAAAGCTATGTCAATCCTATAATATACGAGCTAGATTGATTAGTTAAATTATTCATGGCGCTGACTATCACTAAGACAATCATATAACGACTTCATGCAGCATAATAATGTATTATAGAGAGCAAAAATATGAGTAAAGCAATAAATAATCGTTCCATTAAACTGCCAGATAATGTTCTATATACGATCGAAGTCATACTGAATGAAGCAAAATTATTGAGCACCAATAAAAAAAACGCTGGATAGAGTAGAATAAAGCCAGAGGCATTAACCTTGAAAAGTGAAGAGAAGAATCGAACAGGTGGCGATAATTGTGTCAACCAACGAATAATTTCAGCATTTTCAGCCCTTTCTTTATCAAGAATAGTTTGTAGAGTTTAAATTCTGATCTGATTTTTTTTTTATAAGTTGTATGAGCTGCCTTCAGTTCAACAATCTTATCAGTGAAAATATTACTTCAACCTTTTCATTGGAGTACCAATTTTTCTCATTGAAGCATGTAGATCAACATGGTTCATCTATTCAATTACCTCTTCTTCTTCTTTTTTTCTTTTTCCTTCATTTGGAAAGTCTATGCCTGGGAAATTGAGTATTCCTCAAAAATCACAATGAGAATCATGTCATTTTTTTCATGCTAGCTCCAAGATCTTCTTTAATAATGGCATCCTCTTGACACTTGTGATTTCTTGATGGGAGTTCAAGGTGGAATAGAAAAAATAATGTGTTTCTGGAGTTGGTTCTTCCTCGTGAACTGAAAATGAGGAACTAGATTTCCCTCCTCAAATGAGAATTATATATGTACTAAGTTAAGAGCAATTTGAAGAGGACATCATCACAAATATCAAAAGATTTACTTTGGTGAATATCTAATTTAAACCTGCAAAAAAATCAAGAGGGCTAAGTGAGAGAGAACAATTTAGAAGAATAAGACTCTTGAGCTTTGCCAATTATTTTATTCTGTATTAGAACAATTAATACATGGAACATGAGTGCTCAATTGTTTCACTTTATACAATATTAACCTCCATCAATATAGAACATACCTGATAAGAGCAATTTTGTGATCAACATTGCTTGCTTTCACCATTTTTCTGTGCAATCTAATACAAAATTAGGTTAAAACAAGTCAAGGATCTGGAATTGGGACACACAACTAAATGTGTAAGACTGAATTGAATAACATTTTAGCTTATAAAATTAACGAGAACAATTATTCTAGCCAATCATTGAGAGGAGTTCATGCAATCTTAATCATCCCCGAGTCTAACTTATTCTTTTCATAATGCTCCTTACTTAGTGTCAGAATCAATCAATTGTTATCTGACTAAGAACAACGTGATCCAACAACCACATACTTTTGTGGATAAATCAATTTCAAGATTCGTTGTTCCCTTAGTTTGTTCAACATTTGGATCAAGTGGTACAACATGTTTCAATGCACGCTCGTCAGTTTCACTTCTATCCTCACTTTTTTCATTTCTTTTCTCTTTTTTTTTGAAAAATAATCTCACTTTCTTCCCCCTTACACATGTACTACATCCTTTTTTTTTCTTTTCTTTTTAAATGACACGTTCCCCTTTTGTGAAGGGAGCAAAATGAACTTTTATTTGTCTTCAGTCATATACTTTGACCAAACAATATTTATGAATCAATATTGCTTTCTTCCTTTCAGCTTCACCTGCAAAAAGCTTAAGGGTTAGTCTTAGGAATCTAGACAAGCTTGGGTCCTTTCTTATTATCAAAAGGGTGGATCAGATTTCTTTTCGCCCATCTAGGAAATAGGTTAGTGGACCTACTTCTATCAACATGTATAAATATTTTTCCATTTGCCAATTTAGTATTTCTTTTTCTAAAATCATTAGCAACTGGACACTTAGTAGTTGGATGACCAATTTTACCACAAATATAGCACAAATCTTCAGAGATAATATTTTCTTTATGGAATCCTATACTAGCCTTCTCATTGTGCACCCTATCAATCAACTTGTTAACAATTCTGGAGGAATTCGTCCATCTATTAGACTTTTCAAGATCCATTTTTAACCTGGAAATTTCTAGATTCAGTTTTTTCACTTTTATCTTTTCCACAGAAAAAAATCAATTTTGCATTCTTTCAGATCATGTTCTAATTTGTTCTCAATATCATTTATCTTCCCTTTTTTAATAATGGACAACTTAAGAATTTCAGATTTTAAATTCAAGTTTGATGACTCAAGTTTATCAACTTGTTTCTTTGGAGAACAATTTTCTTCTTCAATTACAATATTGCAGTTTTTGAGATCCATGCACTCAAATTTTTATCTGCAATTTTTTAAAAAATAATTGATCTCTTTCACAAGTTAATTCTTGAAAATCATCAATTAAGATACTTATCATGCTAATTAGTTTTCTTTTAGACAAAAGATGCATTTTTTCTTTCAATTCAAGGATACTTACTTCAAATTTTGCTTCTTCTTCTTCCGCGTTTGAATCTCCAATAGCCATGAGAGCAATCTCATCTACCTTTCCATCATCAATATGTTCTATTCCTGATTCCCATGAAGTCTTCATGTCATATTCTTCTTTATCAATTATGTTAATCATTGGAGCACTTCTTGCTACCTGTTTCTTCGTGTGTGTCCATGAGAGAATCTCAAATTTATTTTGCAGTTATGCAACTAGATATTCGGCGATACTCTTCTGGTCCAAGGCCACAAATAAGAATAAACTTATCTTTGGCATTCTTACCAAGAATCTTGAAGTCAGCCTCCACGTATTCACTATTTTCCTTTTGTACGTTATTATTTTCAGCATCCTTCTTAGTTAGGTATTCTGGTCCATTAATAACTATATTCCAAAGTTCATAATCTTCAGCCTAAATAAAAAATTTCATCCTTGATTTCCACCATGAGTAATGCTGGCCATTGAATAGCGGAGCTTTGTTGATATCTTGTCCTTCACTATATCCGAGTGGAGGTGCATAATTCATCCCGATCTTTTCTTAAGTGGTTAAACTTTTAACAAAAAAAAACCTGCTCTGATACCAATTGTTAGTCTGCACGACCTAGTAATTTACTGACTTTAACTTTTCGTCTAAGTGTGAAACAGGTTGCCTAACGTGTTCCAGCAAAGCAGTAAGGACAATAAGTAAAAACACATTATTTTAATGTAGAAAATACTCGGCACAAAAGGTGTAAAAAACCACGATCTGTACCCCTAAAGGATTTAACTTCAACTTCACTAAATTATTGAGACTCCACAAAAAACAGATTACAAGCCTATGTAACCTAAGAAATTACGAACTATAATTCCCAAACTTCAACACAAACCTTCCAAGGTAGGTGTGAATTCTTTAAGTTATCACAACCTAAAGACAATAGACCTAATTTAGTTTATAACTCACTGAACTAAGATTACATCAAGACTTAATCACAAAGAAAAACTCATAACACATAAACTCTGTAAAAGGACCAG
>JAJONQ010054011.1:0-10234 GCA_036250385.1 Solanum microdontum
CCAACTATTATCTTATTTTTATTTCACGTTAATAAGATGACCGATTCCTTGCAAATTCAACATCTATGTATTTTCAGGATGAGTTTATTATGATACAACTATATTTTTTACATATGAACTTATTATATATTTAAGTACATTTATTTATTTATTTATCTTATAATATGATAAAAATACTATTAAATCTATTTTATAAGACATCTATATGTCGTACCCTGTATTTTACGCTAATCTTAAATCAACCAATTAACTTATCATTGATTTTTAAAGCAAATAAATAAACAACTTTTCCTAATCATATTTTCCTAAATTGAGTTTAAGGACTATCTTCGGATAGGCTCTGAGGGATGCTTAACACCTTCCCCTCGAGTAACCAAAACCCTTACTCAGAATCTCACCGGTTTCGCAAATCAAATAGAGTTTACATTTATATAAAAAATGGTTTTCCTAATATTTTCCTTAAAATTTAGGTGGCGACTCTAAAACAAAACAAAACAATTTTTTCCTAAATCAGAGTGTCAGCCATATTATGTTGTGAACTGTTTCGACCGGTTCGAAATAGGGTGTGACAACAGGTATGTGAGACTCTCATAACGTTGGGATCATTCTCCCACGTGCCAATCATATTAGTTTCAGTTTGGATTTGTCTTAGAAGCATTTGAATATTGATGATCTTGATACATATTCTTGAATTCATATATTGTTCTTGAATTTGACTGAGTTGGGAAGTTTCTGAGTTCGTTACGTTGCATTATAGGGTCGTTTCGAGTTAGGTTCTTAGGTACATTTCCTGGGTATCTTATCTAACAGTAGATTGAAAAAAAGAAGCGAGTTTGGGTGAATTGGGATTGGAAAACGAAGAAGAAATTTTGTGGGACGAAATTAAGGGGTGGCCGTGCGTCGCGCGCCTATTGCCCAGATTTGAGCAGTTCAGCTTCGCGTCGCGGAGCTGAAACGAGGTGTTCTGCCTCAAAAAACGTTTTCAAAACCAAAATTAAATATGCCTCCGCGTCGCAGACCCACCCTCATATTTTGATATTTTGGTGTTTTCTCGTGTTTAGCTATCTAAAATCAATCCTAAACCTCATGAGATCTTTCCTATCAGAAATCATGATTCTTGAATTATTCTTCCATAATTCAATTCAAGAATCAGTTAAGAGTCAAGTCAAGAAGTCAAAAGTTAAGTCAAAATAAGTTCTTAAAGTTTTCAAAAGTCTTTCACAAACATTTTAACTTTGTTTTAAGGCTTAAGTTTAAGTTAAGCAAAGAGTAAAGATTTGAAGTTTCATTTCTTCAAAGAAGTATATGGGAACTAAGTATTCCCAAGAAGTTTGAAAATGTTTTCACATTTTGAGAAAGAAAAGGGAACATCAATTCCAAGAGAGCTTTTAAGCTATTGAGTAATTATCTCAAACCAAAGAAAGAAGTTGTTTTAAAACATATGAGCAAAGTATATTTTTGGGAGTAGTATTGAGCACCGATATGGGGATGTGAGTTCATATTAACTTCAGTCTCTATAAACCATGTAGCTATCATGGGTATTAATGAGTCATACTTTTTAGATGATCACATAATTTAAGTTAGTGGATCCACTAAGTTAAGTGTTCTATATGACGGCAAAGTATAGGACAATTCTGGCAGCGTGGGCAAGACACTGTATCACCACTTAGGCTTATAGTGGTGGTTGTCGGTTAGAGAATCTCCCACAGAAACTATATTATTTTATTATATGAGTAAAGTTGAGTTTGTTACTACATTACCTTTAACGAACTAAGTTTCTTTTACTATTTTATAAAGCTTTTCATATAATGCATGTGTTCATTGCTTTATTTTGAGTCAAGTTATTCATGAGTTGAGAAGAACCAAAGTAAGTGTTTCTTTTAGAATCTTTTCAATCCTATGTATTGTTTAGCATTCCAACCCGCATACTCGTACATTCAATGTACTGATGCCAGTTGACCTGCATCGTCTTATGATGCAGACACAGGTAACCAGGATCAGCATCTAGCGCCTCGTTTATCCAGCTTGAGCACTCAGAGTCTATGGTGAGCCTCCTTGCATTCGGAGGACTCCTTTATTTGCTTTCTAGTCTTTCAGATGTTAGGATGATCGGGGGTCCTGTCCCGACATCCCTCTTTGTTTTAGAGGCTTCATAGTGAGTTAGTTATTAGTTCTTTAGTTTTCTCATTTATCTTATGTTAAGACTTGGGTTGCCATTTTAGCCAAGTTGAATGATTAATTCTTCTAACATTCTTAGTTATATTATTAAGCTATTTGAGTAAGTTCATTTGATCATTGTTATCATGCTTAGAGTCTTTCGTTGAATTAAGTAAGCCAGGCCAAGGGTTCGCTTGGGGCCAACAATGGTTCTCGAGTGTGAGCCACGTCTAGGGTGTAGCTCGGGGCGTGAAAAACTTGGTATCAGAGCCCATAGTTCAAGAGTCCTAGGGAGTCTATGAAGCCGTGTCTGTAGAGTCCTATTAATCGTTGTGAAGCGCATCACATCTATAATTAGGAGGCTGCAACATTTAGGAACTATCTCACTTCTTTCATATTCATTTCGTGTGATAGATTTAATCTCTATAAAAGTTCCCTTCTAATTCGTGCTTGCGTGTGTTTCAGATAATCATGCCTTCACGAAGAGAAGTCAGAGGTCGTCTTGCTAGACGCAATGTTGAGGGACAAGAGTTACCCAATGCACCTGAAGTGCAACCGCAAGGAGAAGTTACTAATGCTGAGTTCAGAGAGGCTATAAGGATGCTCAGTCAAGTTGTGACCAACCAAGCTGGGCAACAGAGAGGAGCTCGACAAGAAGAGGCTGACACTTCAAGGATTCGTGAGTTCTTGAGGATGAAGCCTCCAAGTTTTAGAGTTCCAGCACTACAGAGGATCCAAAGAACTTCATTGAGGAACTGAAAAAGGTGTTCGATGTGATGCATGTTACTGATATCGTGAAAGTTGATCTAGCTACATATCAGATGAAAAATGTTACTAGGACTTGGTTTGATCAGTGGAAATGGGGTAGAGCTAAGGATGCACCACCTGCGAGTTGGGCCTATTTTGAGGAAGCTTTGTTGGGTCGTTTCTTTCCCCGAGAATTGAAAGAGGCTAAGGTATGGGAATTTCTTACACTTAAGCAGGATTCTCTAAGTGTTCATGAATATGGGTTAAAGTTCACCCAACTATCCCCGTTATGCTCCAGAGATGGTTAAGGATATGAGAAGTAGAATGAGCTTGTTCGTTGTTGGGTTGGGCCATCTATCAAGCAAAGAGGGTCGGGCAACAATGCTTATTGGGGACATGGACATATCAAGGTTGTTGGTTTATGTGCAACAGGTTGAGGAAGAAAAGCTGAGGGGTAGGGAAGAGTTCAAAAATAAGAAAGTTAAGACAGGGAATGAGTATGGGCAGCAGAAAGGTAATGTGAACCATTCGTCCTTTCAACAGAAGCAAAAGGGACCTGCTCCATCATTAGCTAGTGCCCATGCACCCAGAAACAAAGGTGAGTCTAATGATTAGAATTCACAGAACTTCAGAGCTAGACCTGTACAGTCTCAAGGTAGTGTGGCGCAAGGAGGTAATTGGGATCCTGCATGTACTAAGTGTGGTAGGATCCACCCAGGTAAGTGTCGTGATGGCCAGACATGTTGTTTCATGTGTGGCCAAGAGGGTCATTTCTTGAAGGAGTGTTCTAAGAACATGCAAGGTAGTGGAAATCAGGGCAATAGAGCCCAATCTTCATCAGTTGCTCCACCAGATAGGGCTTCACCTAGGGGAGCTACTTCCGGTACTGGCGGAGGGGCAAAACGCCTTTATGCAATCACGAGTCGTCAAGAGAAAGAGAACTCTCCAGATGTTGTTACTGGTATGATCAAAGTCTTTGCTTTTGATGTTTATTCTTTGCTAGACCCGGGAGCAAGTTTATCTTTTGTAACCCCTTATGTCGCAAATAAGTTTGATGTTCTTCCTGAGAAACTTTGTGAACCCTTCTGTGTTTCTACACTTGTTGGGGAGTCTAATTTAGCAGAAAAAGCCTATCGTGATTGTCCCATTTCCATTAATCACAAAGACACCATGGTTGATTTAGTTGAGTTAGACATGGTAGATTTCGATGTCATTCTAGGTATGAACTGGCTTCATGCCTGTTATGCATCAATAGATTGTAGAACTCGAGTAGTCAAGTTTCAGATTCCTAATGGGCCAGTCTTAGAGTGGAAAAGCAGTTCAGCAGTGCCTAAGGGTCGTTTAATTTCATACCTTAAGGCAAAGAAGTTAGTTTCTAAAGGGTGTGTCTATCACTTAGTCCGAGTTAATGACTCAAGTGTTGAGGTACCTCCTATTCAGTCAGTTCCAGTAGTGAAAGAGTTTCCAGAAGTTTTTTCTGATGACCTACCTAGAGTCCCTCCTGAGAGAGAAATAGACTTCGGTATAGACATCATTCCAGATACTTGTCCTATATCTATTCCGCCATATAGAATGGCACCAACAGAGTTGAAAGTGTTGAAAAAGCATGTGAAAGATCTCCTAGATAAGGGTTTCATTCGACCAAGTGTCTCACCTTGGGGCGCTCCGATATTGTTTGTGAGAAAGAAAGATGGTTCCTTTAGGATGTGTATAGACTACCGCCAGTTGAACAAGGTTACCATCAAGAATAAGTATCCTCTTCCAAGGATTGATGATCTTTTCGATCAACTTCAGGGTGCTTCCTGTTTCTCAAAAATTGATCTCAGATCAGGCTACCATCAGTTGAAAGTCAGGGAACGTGATATTTCAAAGATAGCATTCAGGACCGGTTATGGTCATTATGAGTTGCTGGTCATGTCGTTCGATTTAACTAATGCACCAGCAACATTCATGGACCTTATGAATAGAGTCTTCAAACCTTATTTAGATTTGTTTGTTATTGTCTTTATTGATGACATACTAATTTATTCAAGGAATGAAGAAGATCATGCTAGTCATCTCAGAATAGTTCTTCAAACTTTAAAAGATAAGGACTCATATGCTAAATTTTCTAAGTGTGAATTTTGGCTTGAGTTTGTAGCATTCTTAGGCCATATTGTGTCTGGAGAAGGAATTAAAGTTGATACTCAAAAAATTGAGGCAGTGCAAAATTGGCCTAGACCCACATCTCCAACTGATATTAGAAGTTTCTTGGGTTTGGCTGGCTATTATAGAAGGTTTGTAGAGGGGTTCTCGTCTATCTTATCCCCTTTGACCAAGTCGACTCAGAAGACGGTTAAATTTCAATGGTATGAAGCTTGTGAGAAAAGCTTTCAGGAATTGAAGAAGAGGTTGACTACTGCCCCAGTTTTAACTTTATCAGAAGGTACTCAAGGTTTTGTGGTGTATTGTGATGCATCTAGAGTTGGTTTGGGTTGTGTCTTAATGCAGAATGGCAAAGTTATAGCTTATGCCTCCAGACACTTGAAAGTTCATGAGAAGAACTACGTAACCCATGACTTAGAGTTGACTGCTGTAGTATTCACTTTGAAGATATGGCGTCATTATTTGTATTATGTTATGTTGATATATCATTGATCACAAGAGCCTTCAATATGTGTTCACTCAGAAAAAGCTTAATCTCAGACAAATGAGGTGGTTAGAGTTACTTAAGGATTATGACATGAGTATTCTTTATCACCCAGGTAAGGCTAATGTTGTTGCTGAAGCCTTGAGCAGGTTGTCTATGGTTAGTACCGCCCATGTTGATGAAGAAAAGAGAGAGTTAGCGAAAGATGTGCATAGGCTTGCACGCCTAGGAGTCCGACTTATGGATTCCATAGAAGGAGAAATAGTGGTGACGAATGGGGCTGAATCATCACTAGAGGCAAAATTTAAAGAAAAGCAAGACCAAGATCCCATTTTTCTTGAATTGAAGGCAAATGTTCATAAGAAAAAATTATTAGCTTTTGAACAAGGGGGATATGGTGTATTGAGACTTCAAGGTAGATTGTGTGTACCTGTGGTGGATGGACTCCAAGAGAGGATCATGGAGGAAGCTCATAGCTCCAGATATTCCATTCATCCGAGTTCCATAAGGATGCATCATGACTTGAGAGAGGTTTATTGGTGGAATGGCATGAAAAAGGGCATTGCTGAATTTGTCGCTAAGTGTCCAAATTGCCAAGAGTACCAAAGGCCCAGTGGTTTGGCGCAGAATATAGAACTTCCAAAATGAAAGTGGGAGATGATTAATATGGATTTCATCACATGTTTGCCAAGGTCTCACAGACAACATGATTCTATTTGGGTGATTGTCGACAGAATGACAAAATCAGCCTACTTTTTGCCTGTAAAGACTACCCATTCAGCAGAAGATTATGTCAGGTTATATATTCAGGAGGTGGTAAGACTTCATGGAGTCCCAGTCTCCATTATTTTAGATATAGGTGCACAATTTATTGTACAGTTCTGGAAATCTTTTCAGAAAGGCTTGGGTTCAAAGGTGAACTTAAGTACTGCCTTTCATCCTTAGACTGATGGGCAAACAGAGCGCACTATTCAGACATTACAAGATATGTTGAGGGCTTGTGTGATTGATTTCAAAGGAAATTGGGATGATCACCTACCTCTCATTGAGTTTGCTTGTAACAACAGTTACCACTCTAGCATCCAAATGGCTCCTAATGAAGTTCTTTATGGGAGAAGATGCAGATATCCTATTGGATGGTTTGAAGTTGGTGAAGTTGAGTTGATAGGACCCGATTTAGTTCACTAAGCTATGGAGAAGGTGACAGTGATTCAAGAAAGGTTGAAAATGGCACAGAGTCGTCAAAAATCCTACACTGATGTTAGGAGAAGGGAGTTAGAGTTCGAAGTAGATGATTGGGTATATTTGAAAGTTTCACCCATGAAGGTTGTTACGAGGTTTGGTAAGAATGGGAATCTTAGTCCCCGGTATATTGGACCTTATCGCATAGCCAAGAGGATTGGCAATGTAGCTTATGAGTTGGAGCTGCCACATGAATTAGCAGCGGTTCATCCGGTATTTCATATCTCCGTGTTGAAGAAGTGCATGGGCGATCCTTCATTGATCATACCAACTGAAGACATTGAGATCAAGGATAACTTATTCTATGAGGAGATTCCTGTCTAGATTCTAGATCGCCAAGTTCGCAAGTTGAGAACAAAAGAGGTAGCATCAGTCAAGGTCCATTAGAGGAACCAATTTATTAAAGAAGCTACTTGTGAAGCTGAAGAGGACATGAAAAAGAGATATCCACATCTCTTTGAATCCGAAGAAAGTGCAGATCAAGGTACTAATTTTCTTCTTAGTGCTCTCTAAATTATGAATGAGCGTGTTGTTTGTTTGCATTTGCTTGTTGGGTGTTTGAGTTTGATGTTGCACCCTAAGCCTAGTAAGAGTAATCTCATTCGAGAATGAATGTTTCCAAGGGGGAGATATTGTAACATCTCACAACTAGAAAGAGATAGAAAGAAGTTTAAAATCTGGAAATAGTCATTTTTGGAAAGTATAAGGAAATCTGGAAAATGTTAAGTTAAAGTGAGTTTTTGGTCAACTTTAAACGACGATAACTCCTATCTCAGAATCAGTTAGGTGTAGTTCTAGATATGGTTGAAAATATCTTGGAATGATCTTTCCAACGCCGCCAAGTTTGCGCGATTCCGAGTTTGGATAATTGAGTTATGCCCTTTGGAAGTTGAGTTGTTGGATTAAGGAAATGTCCAATCCGGAACTTTAAGGGGTATTGTAGTCTTTTCATTGCCCTATTATTTTAATCCATTTTTAGGAGTTTAATATGGGTCAAATCAGATTTTAGTCAGTTTTAGAAATTTGGAATTTACGCTAGGGCTTGGAGAAAAGAGAAAAGAGGAGAAAGAAGGATAAAAGGGCAAATTCATCAAGATTGATAAAGAGAGTTGGTGTTTTGCCAAGGATTTACTTCTACCAGGTATGTGAGGCTTTCATAATGTTGGGATGGTTCTCCCACGTGCCAAGCATATTTATTTCAGTTTGGATTCGTCATAAAAGCATTTGAATATTGATGATCTTGATACCTATTCTTGAATTCATATATTGTTCTTGAATTTGACTGAGTTGGGAAGTTTCTGAGTTCGTTACGTCACATTATAGGGTCGTTTTGAGTTAGGTTCTTAGGTACATTTGTTGGGTATCTGTATCTAAAAGTAAATTGAGAAAAAGAACCGAGTTTGGGTGAATTGGGGTTGGAGAACGAAGAAGAAATTTCGTTGGACAAAATTAATGGGTGGCCACACATCGCGCGCCTAGTGCCCAAATTTGAGCATTTAGCTTTGCATCGCGGAGCTAACACGAGGTGTTCTGCCTCAAAAGACGTTTTCGAAACCAAAATTAAATATGCCTCCGCGACGCTGGTCCACCCTCATATTTTGATATTTCGGTCTTTTCTCGTGTTTAGCTATCTAAAATTATTCCTAAACATCATGAGATCTTTTCTATCACAAATCACGATTATTGAATCCATAAGTCAATTCAAGAATCAGTAAAGACTCAAGTCAATAAGTCAAGAGTTAAGTCAAGAAACGTTCTTAAAGTTTTCAAAAGCCTTTCACAAGCATTTTAACTTTGTTTTAAGGCTTAAGTTCAAGTTAAGCAAAGAGTAAAGATTTGAAGTTTCATTTCTTCAAAGAAATATATGGGAACTAAGTATTCCCAAGAAGTTTGAAAATGTTTTCACATTTTGAGAAAGAAAAGGGAACATCGATTCCAAGAGAGCTTTTAAGCTAAGTTTTGAGTAATTATCTCAAATCAAAGAAAGAGGTTGTTTTAAAACATATGAGCAAAGTATATTTTTGGGAGTAGTATTGAGCACCGATATGGGGATGCGAGTTCATATTGACTCAAGTCTCCATAAACCATGTAGCCATCATGGGTATTAATGGGTCGTACTTTTTAGATGATCACATAAGTTAAGGTAGTAAATCCACTAAGTTAAGCATTCTATATGACGACAAAGTATAGGATAGTTCTGGCAGCGTGGGCAAGATGTTGTATCACCACTTAGGCTTATAGTAGTTGTCGGTTAGAGAATCTCCCACAGAAATTATATTATTTTATTATATGAGTAAAGTTGAGTTTGTTGCTGCATTACCTTTAACGAACTAAGTTGCTTTTACTATTTTATAAAGCTTTTCATATAATGCATATGTTAATTACTTTATTTTGAGTTAAGTTATTCATGAATTGAGAAGAGCTAAGGTAAGTGTTTCTTTCAAAATCTTTTCAATCCTATGTATTGTATAGCATTCCAACTCGCATACTCGTACATTGTATGTACTGATGCCAGTTGGCCTGTATCGTCTTATGATGTAAACACAGGTAACCAGGATCAACGTCCAGCGCCTCATTGATCCATCTTGAGCACTCAGAGTTTGTGGTGAGCCTCCTTACATTCGGAGGACTTCTTTATTTGCTTTCTAGTCTTTCAGATGTTAGGATGATCAAGGGTCCTGTCCCGACATCCCTCTTTGTTTTAGAGGCTTCATAGACAGTCAGTTATTAGTTTTTCAGTCTTCTCATTTTATCTTATGTTAAGACTTAGGTTTCCATTTTGGCTAAGTTGAATGTTTAATTCTTCTAACATCCTAAGTTATATTATTAAGCTATTTGGGTAAGTTCATTTGATCATTGTAACCATGCTTAAAGTCTTCCGCTGAGATAAGTATGCCAGGCCAAGGGTTCGTTTGGGGACAACAATGGTTCTCGAGTGCCAGCCACTGATATACCATGAGTTTACGTAATTTCTAATACATTTCACTTACAAGTTGTGTGTGTCTAGGGCCTTTTTGTATTGGTTTTTATCATATTTTGCAGGAAAGATGTTCAGGCGCAGAAGTATAGAGACACCTGAAAGAAATGCAGAAAAAGGGTATTCATGGAGGTGATCTACGGACCGAAGGTCCATTGACGGTCCGTAGGTGGTGACCGTAGATCAGCAGGAAAGGGATGGAAGACAAATCAGGGAAGTCTGTCCAAGTGTGGAACCACGGTGGCCTTTGACGGTCCGTAGATTGATCTACGGACCGTACTGATTGATCCGTAGATTGATACTGCGAGGGTTCCAGTACCTGATTTTTGAAGATTATAAGTGTGGAGCTACGGAGGGGATTGACGGACCGTAGATCGATCTACGGTCTGTACTGCAAGTCCGTCGTTTGCTTCAGAGAAGCTAATTTTTGGAAGCTGAAATATTTTCTAAGTCCTGGCTGACGGAAGGGACTTACGGACCGT
>JAJONQ010054012.1:0-14887 GCA_036250385.1 Solanum microdontum
ATATTTCCTAATCCAGCCACTAGGCCTTCAGGTATCTCTAGTACTGCCTCTTCTATCACTCAGAGTTCTTCTACCGCTTCCCTGCCACCTAGGTCTATTGCTAGTGTTGTTGCATCCCAACCTTTACTCACCCAGGCTGTGATACTATGGATGGGGCATCTAGCCCATTTTACTGATGTGCGTGCCTCTATGCTAGCAGTCCCTGGGATCATTGAGAGTGCTCTCACTGCTGCTTTGACACCTCTTAGGGAGTCTATTGATTCTCTCGCCATAAGGATAAAACTATGTGAGAGAGGACAGGGAGCCCCTCATGAGGTGACCAACCTAAAGGCCGCGATTGCTGAGTTGAGAAAGGACGTGGACCAGCTGAAGTCCACTGATGTGTTGATGATTTTTGGGACCGTGGAGATCCCGGATGACCTGGACATCTATACTCCAGCCTATTTTGATATGCCTCCGGCTACCACCGGAGATGAAGTAAGAACTGATGATGTAGCTGCAGAGTCCGAGGCTGAGACTGATGAGGCAAAGCTCGGTGTTCAGGAGGAGACCACTTATGAAGGCCTGACTGAGGTTGAGGAGGCTATGGTGCATTCAGCCATGCAGATTTCTTTGAGAGAAACTTCCATGGCAAGCTCTAGTGGAGCGAGTGTTGTTGTTACCCAGTTCACTAATGTCCAGGATCATAGTGTTACACCGGGCATTGATGCCCCGACAGATGCATCGACTATGTAGACATGATCATTCTTTACCTCCCTCACTGTTGTTATTGTGATATATATGTTTTTAGTTGTATTTGAAGACAACTGCTTTTGTTTTGTGGGTGGGGTGAGGTATTTCCATACCTACCTCTTGTGATTACATTTTGTGTACATATTTGGTTTTGGTTTTAAACTGTCTTTTGATTCTATCTTGTGGATATTTGAGCTTGTAACTCGTTGTTTTTGAATGGAAATGGTTTCTGACCAATTTTGAAATTTTTTTGCCACCTCTTGTGTGTTTGATTGTGGATGTTCTTCTGCTAATTTGATTATCGGTGATGATCAATACCGATGACTTAAATAGTACTCTTAATTGAACCAAATGAATATACATCTACGATAAAGCCAAATGAAGTTGCATAGATAATGTGTGGACTTTTTTCATATTGTTGTGACTAGCCGGTTATCGAATGAGTCTCTTGTGATGAGCATTGCGCACTAGCGAAAGTGTGGAGTCTCATTTGATATTGGTGCCAATGCCTTGTGCGATGAACTTACTTTGAATCTTGTGTGATGACACCTAGAATTTGCCCCGTTGGTCCGGTTGACTAAGTGATGCAAGCACTCAAAATGATCTTAGGCAACAATTTTGTAGAGTGAAACAATATGACAATATACCTCTTTTGTGGCCAACTTTTGTGAGGCGTGTGAACCTTGCTTGAAACTGTAGCGATCCTTTCAAAACGATACCACTACGTAAACAAGAAATCTAATTAAATACTTGCGACATTTAAAACCAATTATTGAGGGCATACTAATTTTAATCTAGTAGAGGGATTAGATTCATAACGAACTCCAAAAAAATATAAAAATATATATACATTTAAGAAATTAACCGACCAGATCTGCATGCATATGTTAACCTCACACTCGAGGGTGAAATAACAAGAATATTACAAGCTTCTGAGTACCGAAATCAACCGGCTCATACTTCACAGAACTTTCAAGACATATAGCAAATTAGTATATTACAAGACTTGGGTTTACACACCCCAAAAAGATTAAAACGTATAACCATACTTATATTACAACCCATGATGACATGACCAAATCAGCCCTCAAAATCTCCTGTAAATATACAACACAAAGATCATGTACAAGTCCCAAGGTTATACAAAATACATATGCCTATATGCAAATGTGATCTTCCATAAGGCTTTCAAAATCTCCATCATCAAAGGCCAGCTTCAAGCATCATCGTGAACATCCCCTACAATAGAAACAACTATCGCTAAGCATATAGCTTAGTGGTGTACAAACTATAGGTTTGGAGCCCTTAAATTCACCAAGTTATCGTTCTCAAGTCAAGGGCAGCACGATTGAAACAAAATCAGTAAATCAAGTAAACAATATACAAGGAGTATCAAGTTCAATATATAAAGGTCCAAATGTCAAGAATGCTCATAGCACAACTTTTCAAGATATTCAATAACAAGGCTCACCCAATATATACATCATGTCGTCACACCAAGCACGATCAGGTATCAAGAAGGGTCAAAACCCAATAATCAAGAGAACCAAGAAACATATTAAAAAATGGCTTCCTAGTTCGTACTTAAAATGGACAACTTCCATTCTTAAGAAGAACTAAAAATCTAGAGTCAAGATGGCAAATGATCCGAACCAAGAGGCATGCCAAGAGTGACAAAGTCAAAGCCACAAGAAGGACAAGGTCCCAACAAGAGTGCTAGGTGATCAAACAATCCGTACAAGTGGGCGAGTTAAATAAGTGTCTTTAATGTATTGAAGAATATCAATACGACAAGGCAAAGTGACAAGGGGTAACCAAGGTACCAAGATAACTTTCAGATATACCAACAGGTAAAAAGAGTACATGTATAAGTTTATACACAAACCTCAGTTCTTTAGCACAAAAACAGTCTAATAAAACTCTACGAGTCAAACCATAGACCCAACAGCGTATCAAAGTCTTCAACTTGTACACGAGGATATACAACCTTAAAAAAAAGAATTCAATAACTTATTTACTTTCTAGCAGCTCAATAATGATGACGTAAAATAGGGTTATCATCACAAGTAAGCCAAGCTTGTACAAATTAGACTATGCTCCCAAACAATACATTCTGGCCATCCTAGTGCATCATGTCGCAACTAAGATTTGAAATGGCATACGGCAAAATTGGACTGTATACTCTTCATGAAAGATGTAGGTACCTCTCTTAAGGTTGAAAACAACAAAGAATCACTGCAAAATGTATTTTGGATAACAAGATATATTCAAAACACTAACAGTTGTCCATACATGATTTCAAACTTCAGAATCTAGACAGAGCTTGTCCTATGATGCCTCCCATATTTTGAATCCATAACAACTAAATTAGAGTTTTACATAAACATAAGAGTTGTACATATACGAATTATATTCCTAAATAATATTTATTCACAGTAAAAAATTTTTTATAGAATGAGATATGCTTAATCTACTAAACGCTACCTAGCTCAAAAACAGGTTTTACCACTTACCAAAGAGAAGAGTGTAACTCGATTTCCAGCCAAAAGGACCAAGATTTTATCTTGTGATCTTGAAGAACAACAGGTTAGATAGTGTTCTAAGGGACTAATACTTTAGGTGAGACGAATTTCCTAAGATGAGGTGTCAAAATATAGTAACACAAGAGGTGCTTATCATATACACAGTTGTACTTAAAAGTTGGCTGCTCAAATACTTGTGTGCTGCCCAAATTCATACATATACACCTATACACACACACACACACATATATATATATATCCTTCACCTCCTTTTAAAGCTATACATATTTCTAATTAAAACATTACGCAAATACCCCCATACAATACATTAAATTACGATGACAATTATTTTAAACAAGATTGCAAATATAATATTATTTCAAGTTCCCAAAATGAGGTTTAAACATATTGTAATAATTAAGCAGTAGTTTATCGACATGCGACTCTTGTTAGCATTTTCGGGGTGTTACAGAAACCCCCTTGAGCCTTATCCTTTTCTTGGAAGAAACTTGAGAAATTGTGATCCCTCTTTATCCACTCACCCACAACTCTCATGAAGTGTGGTTTGTTTGAATAGCCAACTTAGGCCAAATGCCTAAGTTGGGGGAGTGGTGAAAAGAGAAGGTAAGTAAAGAAGTGTGAAAAATCCCTTTTTTAGCAATGGTGTTGAAAAATATGGAACACTTCTATATAAAAAAAAGAAAGAAAAATAAGAAAGCAAAAGAAAAAGAATGAAAAAGTTGTGAAAGTTGCAAAAGAAATGGGGTGTCCGGTAGTCCATTTAAAGTTGAATAATGGGGTGAATTTTGAGCATGATTAAAATGTTGAAGAAAAGGAAGAAAGTGATGTTTAGACCATATTTCATGAGGGTAGTAGCCACTAAGTCTAAATGACGATACCTTTACACTCAGCCCCGTTACATGCCTTGAAATGACCTTTGTGATCTTGAGTGAGCTGAAACGAGTGTTGATTGGAAAATAAGGGTAAACCTATAGGTGAAGTCATGCATGTGTTCATTCTTGTAGGTGTGAGAGTTGTATGTGATTTCAGAATTATAAATTTTTGAGAAATTGTGTGTGAATATGGAATCATCTTTGTTATGAGGGCATTTTAGTACCTTTGTCGAGCTTGAACTTGCATTTGAAGCAAGTATTGTGAACTTGAGCATCGTTGATAATGGTGAGTCACAACTTAAATCTTTGAGTACACAATTGATCCTTGTATGAGTAGTTGAGTTGTTGTGTGCATTCATGTTGAATCTTTTGTAGCACTGTTTGAGACATCCTTTTTGACCTGCTGAACTTGAATTTTACTTGAGGATAAACAAAATTTTAAGTTGGGGTGTTGATGAGTCCTGGATTTTAACTCATTTAGGGCGTTGTTTATATAAATTTAGTGTCCTTTAATGCTTAATTTGTGCCAATAATTGATGTTAAATCCTTGATTTTAACAGGCTTGATGATCGCCGACGTCACTTGGCGACTCGCCAAGTTGCCACCCTACCGCCTAAAGTTACAGAACGCTGAGGTTGAATTAGGGGTAACTTCAGCGAGTAGCAGTTCCATTCGGTATTTCGTCGATCGCTTCGGTGATGAATAACCAGGTCGCCAAAAGTACTGATGGAGTTCCAGATAAGTGTCGATGGGCGAGTGGAAATGATAAAGGGTGCATCGCGGAATCGCTCGACGATCCTGATCTGACTCGCTTAAAATTACAGTGACTGGACTAAGATGAGGTGAAAAATGAAGGTGAGATCAAAGAAAATCGGTGAGTCGCCAAATGGTCGGCGAAGCTTGACTTACCTCACCGATTGGTCCCTAACAAGTTCACATTAGACTTGCATTAATTGATTTTTGGAAGAGAGAAGTCATTCAGAAACTTGAGGAACACAAGATTGAGAGTGAAAACACTATCATTGTGGATTTAAGGTGATTTTAACTTCCAAACTTCATTTACCCAGCTATGAAAAATGTTGCAAGTGTTGATTTTCATCTTTTCGTCATGATTTACTAAAACCCCAACCTTGGGGTTTTGATGATACGACCAATTGTTGAGTTTTCCTAAGTGGGTGTCATTGATTTACGAATAATGGTGTTAATTTGAAGTGGTTCTGAATTGCAGCTGCATTTTGAGGTCCTCTTGCATGATTAGTGTAACAATTTCAGTGTTTTGTGCTTGCTCGATAGAGAAGTACAGAGCCAAAGTAGCAAATTTAGCATCCTTAGTAGTAGGTCACCATGATTTCAGCTTGAGAAAGTGAAACATCAATCTATCCTCTGTATCTAGCTAAAGATTGTAGATTTGACGAGGATGAGGGCTGGATATCTTCCATCCAGTGTTGAAGTTTGAGAGAATTCAACAAAGATAAGGTAATTATTCGAGAGAAAATTGCTTTACATATAGTCCGACCTACCCACAACAATTTATCCTATTGTGAGCATTGATGTTCATCCACTAAGTTGAATTCAATAATTGGTTGGTCAATTCCCCAAGTGTTACCTCATTACTTGATCGTTTCGTGTTAAGTGTTGAATTGGATTGATAATTATAACCAGAAATTTGAAGTTTAGACCAAAAAGGTGCAGTAAGTTTTCAGTTGAAGAGATTTTGTAATACTTCTATAATTGAATTCGAAGGAAAAGCTACTCTCTGTGGGATTGACCCCAACTCATTTAGTTGGGTTATATACTGACTAGCGATCATTGAGAGTTAGAACTGGATGAAGCGTCTTTGAAACGGTAATCAAAACGGTGCCGCTGCCGGGGAGTAGCGTTACTTACAATTCTTTGATCGAAGATTTGATTTGTGAATTGGCTGGCTTCAATTGAATAGGCTTAGGCTGCATTGTGTAGTGTTGGTTGGACTACATAGAAGTAAAAATGAGTAAGGAAGAGGTGAATGGTAGTCAAGCAGGTCATCGAGACGTTATTAATTATTGCAATAGTGTTTACAACCCATCATATTGAAATGGGTGCAATTTGTATACCACAAGCTAATGGGAATGCAATATTTGAGGTCACTAGCACATCTCTTCATCTCCTCTAAATGCGAGGACTCTATTTAGGGCGAGCACACGACGACCTGCATGAGCATGTAAGAAGTTTTACAGAGGTGTGTAGCCCATTGTCATTTAAGAATGTGTCGCAAGAGTCAATCCTGCTTCGGTTATTTCTAGTATTTTTGATAGGGGAGGCTAGCAAGTGGTTGGTCGAGTTACCACACAATTCCATCACATCATGGGGGAGTTGATTATATCATTCAATACAATATTCTTTCCCCCATCAAGGATGATGAACTTTAGAGATGACATTCAAGGTTTCAAGCGATGGGAGGGTGAACCTATCCATGAAACATGGGTGAGGTTTAAGAAACTCTTACTTAAATGACCAACTCACGGGCTACCAAATGATTTACTACTCCAATATTTTTACCGGAGTCTTGATTCGGTTAATAAAGGGGTGGCTGATCAATTAGTACGAGGGGAAATAATATTGCAATAATTTGAGGTGGCTTCATTTCTTCTTGATGACATGACTAAAATAAATCAAGCGTGGTATAACCAAGAGGATCAAGACTCCCCTTTTTATTTTAGAATGACATAAGAACAAGTTGATAAGGAAAGATAGAGGGATGAAAACATCAAGAAGATGTTGACCCAAATGGAACTATTACAAGAGCATATGATGGAGAATGTGGAAAATCCCAAGGGGACACGTGGCGTGTTTAGAGTTAAGGAGGGTTCTTCCTCCGGTTATTCAAAGCCGGGGGAGAATCATGGTCAGAACTCCAAAAGATATGAGGAGGGTTTCCACCCACGCTATTTACAGCGGAGCGGGGATCAAGGTTGGAACTATCACAAGAGGGAAGAGCAAAGAAGATACTATCAAGATTGGGCTGAGCAAAGTGACTATTGGAAAAGGGAGGAGGACCATGAAGAGGACCACACTCACTCAAGTGAGAGCCCAAAATCGAGAGGGAGTGCAAGTAGTCCACGGGTGAATGACTTTCTGTCAGCATCCTTGATAAAGACAAAGGTTCAGATAACTTGCTAAAAGGGATAAATGCCAAGTTTTCATCATTGAACAATAAAGTGAACTCTCCCGCATATGCAATCAAGATACTTGAAGGTCAGTTGAGTTCACTTTCAGCACAATTGAAACCAAAAATGATAATGAAAGATGAAGATAGAGAGTTGGTTGTGGTTACTCGAAGTGGAAAGGTAGCAATAGGCGATGTGATGGGAAATGAAGAAGCTCAAATGCATGAAGAAGACAAAGGGATTGAGTAAGAAAAGGCACATATCCATGAAAGCATTGCCAAAGGACCAGAAAAGGACACGAAGAAACACAATCAAAGCCCAAAAGTCATGCAACCTTTACCCAAAATATCCCCTCCATTTCCTCAACGTCTAAAGAAGAAGAATGAGGATGAGAAGCTCAAGAAGTTTTTATCGATGTTCAAGATATTATCAATTAATCTCCCTCTAGTGGAAGCATTGTTGGAAATGTCGGGGTATGTGAAGTTTATGAAGGAGTTAGTCACAATGAAAAGGAGTTTGGATTTTGTGACAATCGAAGTCTCCCATAGTTGTAGTGCAATTATGACTAAGGATCTAATTAAAAAGAGAGAAGATCCCATAGCGTTCACCATCCCTTGCACCATCAGCTTGCTCCAATTTGCTAAAGCCCTATGCAATTTGGGAGCAAGCAACAACCTAATGCCATATGCGATCTATAAATAACTTGGGTTGGCAGAACCGAAATTCACAACAATGAGACTCTTGATGGCGGACAGACCAATTAAACATCCTGTGGGGATGCTATATGACATCTTGGTAAAGGTTGACCGATTTATTTTCCGGGCTGATTTTTTCATTCTCGATTGTCAAATAGATGCTAAAATTCCCATCATTTTGGGAAGACCATTTTCGGCAACCGAAATAGCGTTGGTGGATGTTGAGAGCGGAGAATTGATGTTTCGGGTGAATGAAGATGAAGTAAACTTTAATGTATGTAAGTCAATGAAACAACCAAGTGATATTCATGTGGTTTCCACTATTGATGTTATTGATGAAGCTGTGGCTAGTGTGAGCCATTTGATGTGTAGGAGTGAGCCAGTTGACGCCGTGCTTGATAACTATGATGAGTTCGAAATTCAAGACTATGAAGAGGTAGTAGCGGCTCTATCAGGTTTCGCGGGTGGGGTATTCAAAGACTCCATTGAATTAAAAAATCAAGAAAGTCCTCCTGCAAAGCCATCAACATAAGAACCACCAAATCTAGAGTTGAAAGTACTTCCCTTCCATCTCTGATATGCTTTGTTGGGCTAAATAACCCCTTACCGGTGATCATTGCAGCTAATTTTCTTAATTGGAAGATAAAATTACTCCTTGAGGTGTTGAGAAGACATACCAAAGCTATAGGGTGGACTATCACTGACATAGTGGGCATTCCTCCCAGTATCTGCACTCACAAAATTCAGCTTGATAGTGATTGTAAGCCAAGTGTTGAACATCAGCGGAGATTGAACCCACCGATGCTAGAGGTCGTGAAAAGGGATATAATAGAGTGCTTGGACGCAGGTGTGATCTACCCTATTGCGGATAGCTAATGGGTAAGTCCGGTACAATATGTACCGAAAAATGGAGGAATCGCGGTAGTCCCAAATGAATATTATGAGCTTGTATCTATGAGACCGGTGACCAGGTGGAGAGTATATATGGATTACCAAAAGTTAAATTTGTGGACTGAAAAGGATCACTTTCCCATTCCCTTTATGGATCAAATGCTTAATCGACTCTACGAAAGAGGTTGGTATTGCTTTTTGGATGGGTAGTCCGGTTATAACCAAATCTCCATTACTCGGGAAGACCAAGAGAAAATAACCTTAACATGCCCATATGGTACTTTTGCCTTCAAAAGGGTGTCGATTGGATTATGTAATGCTCCGGCTATATTTCAACATTGCTAGTTATCTATTTTTGTTGACATGGTGGAGGATTCAATGGAAGTATTTATGGATGACTTCTCGGTTGTGGGTGACACATTTGAGGCATGTTTAGAGCACTTAGGACAAGTTCTCCAAAGATGTGTGGAGACAAATTTAGTCCTAAATTGGGAAAAATGTCATTTCATGGTTAAGGAAGTTATAGTGGTTGGTCACAAAGTGTCCCAAAAGGGGTTGGAGGTTGACAAAACAAAGATTGAATTGAATGAGAAGTTACCACCACCAATTTCAGTGAAGGGTGTTCGTAGTTTCTTGGGACATGCCGGTTTTTACCGGAGGTTCATCAAGGACTTCTCAAAGATTGCACATCCTCTATGCAAACTCTTGGAGAACGAGGTGAAATTCCACTTTGATGATGCTTGCATGGTAGCTTTTAAGTGCTTGAAAGAAAAATTGGTTTCCACACCGATCACATTAGTCCCGATTGGTCAGAATCTTTTGAAGTAATGTGCGATGCAAACGGCACGACATTAGGTGTTGTCTTGGGGAAAAAATGCAACAAACTTTTTCACCCCATTTAGTACTCAAGCAAAACTCTAAACAATGCTCAACGTAACTATACAGTTTTTGAACAAGAGTTACTTGCGGTAGTTTACGCGTTTGAGAAGTTCCGGGCATTCTTGCTAGGTACTAAAGTGATTGTTCACACTAATCATGCTCCACTGCATTACCTGATGTCAAAGAAGGATGCCAAGCCAACATTGATAAGGTGGGCTCTTTTATTGTAAGAATTCGACTTTGAGGTCAAAGATAAAAGAGGTTGTGAAAATCAGGTGGCATAACACTTATCTAGATTCGAAGGCAAGGAGAATGACGAGCTACAGATCGACATAAATGATGTTTTTCGCGATGAACAGGTATTCACGGTAACTCTAAAAAAAACTCCTTGGTATGCTGAATTTGCCAATTATGTAGTGTGTGGATTAATGTCGGATGAACTAAACTTCTACCTACAAAAGAGGTTCTTATTCGATGTTACGAAGTAATTTTGGGATGAACCATATTTATTCACAAAGTGTGCTGATATCATTAGAAGATGTGTTTTGGAAGAAGAAGCTATTGAAATTCTCCATTCTTGTCATTCTTCACCGGTTGGAGGTCACCATGGTGGTGTACGTACATCTGCTAAAGTTCTACAAAGTGGGTACTACTGGTCGTCTCTCTACAAATATGCTCATGAGTTTGTTAAGAAGTGCACTCAATGTCAGAAAGAAGGTGGAGTGTCCAAAAGACACGAGTTGCCTATTATGCCCATTTTAGAAGTTGAGCTATTTGGTGTTTGGGGAATACACTTCATAGGCCCATTTGTGAGTTCGTTTGGTAATAAGTATATGTTGGTGTCTGTAGATTATGTTTCCAAATTGGTGGAGGTTGTTGTACTTCCAAAAAATGAAGGAAAAAATGTTGTTCAATTCCTAAAATGCTACATCCTTGAGAGATTTGGTACTCCTCGGGCTATTATTAGAGATGGGGGATCTCACTTTTGCAACAAGTGGTTTTCAGTTGCATTGAGCAAGTATGGAGTGAAACAAAAAGTAGCAACTCCGTATCATTCCAAACGAGTGGCCAGGTTGAACTGTCAAATCGAGAAATCAGAAGCATCTTGGCCAAGACAGTGAATGCTAATAGAACTGATTGGTCTCAAAAGCTTGATGACGCACTATGGGTGTATCGTACTGGATACAAAACACCCACCTGTATGTTTCTATATCAACTAGTTTTTGGCAAATCTTTCCATCTACCAATTGAATTGGAACACAAAGCATTGTGGGCATTGAAATCTTTAAATCGGGACTGGACAAAGACCTCAAAAGAGAGAGTAGAGCAGTTAAATGAGTTGGATGAATTCAGGTTCAAAGCTTATGATAGTTCATCCCTATACAAGGAAAAGATGAAGAAATGGCATGATGCTAAAATCCTTAAGAGGCAGTTTATAGTGGGAGACTGCGTGTTACTATACAACTCTGGACTTAGACTCATTCCCGGAAAGCTCAAGTCCAAATGATCTGGACCGTTTACAGTGACACGAGTGTTCACAAATGGTGCCATAGAAGTTGAAGGTCAAGAAGGACCTGTATTTAAGGTGAATGGGCAATGCTTGAAGTTATACTTTGGCGAGTGCCAAGAAATTTCTCTTATTGAGGTGGTGTACCTGGAAGATGCTTGAGAGCAGTTCCATGTCATTCCACGATGTTAAATAAGGCGCTTCTTGGGAGGCAAGCCAAGTGTTAGTGTTTTAAAATAATGTGTATTGATTTTGCCGGTGCAGGATTTTGTGCGAGAAGAGCATGCCATTGGCGAATCGCCGAACCCATTTGATGAGCACGACATAGTCCGCCCTATGGACTTCAAAAATAGGGCTAAGATTTTGGAATATTCGGCGGGAGACCTTCATTGCTTGGTGAATCGCCGATGTGCTTAGGAGACCTAATTTTTCTTTCCTTTATACTTTATCGATGATAGCATAACTCAATGATCGATAGGCAAAGTTCCAATTCCATTATGTAAATCACTGACCTGCTCGGTGACCTCCTGTATCTCCCCCGATCTGCCCCTTTCTGCAAGTGTCACCCACGGGAAGAAAAGGCGATATTTTGCTTATTGGATGCACCACCGAAACATTCAGCGACTGTTTCATTATTTTGCCGACTGGGCGCTTAATGAAGATTCCTCCTCACCTTGCTCTACATGTTTACATACTAAAATTTTATCTTTAGTTGCTTGTTTTTATTTTTATTCTTGTTTTATTAACGGGAGTGTCCGTTCTCTACTCACATTTGGGACAATGTTGAATGCTTTTGGTGGGGGTGTGTACCTGTAGTCAGTGAATTCCGTAGTGTACTTTGACCCTTTTTGACCTATTTTTACCACCCCTTGATTGTGTTTAATTGTGGTTGTTCTTGTGCAAATTTGAGTGCCGGTTGTGATCAATACCAATGACTTGAATGGTGCTCTCAATCGAACAAACACGAATGTACAACAACAATAAGTCCAAATGAAGTTGCATAGCCAATATGTGAACTCTTTGCATCTCGTTGTGACTAGCCAACTGTCGAATTGAGTCTCATGTGATGAAGATTGGACACTAGCGAAAGTGTATAGTCTGGTTTGACATTGGTGCCAATGCCTTGTGTGATGAGCTTCACGTGAACCATGTGTGATGACACCTAGAATTTTCCCTATTGGTCTAGTTGACCTAGTGATGTGAGCTCTTGAAATGACCTTAGGCAACAATTGGACATTATACCTTTTTTGTGGCCTACCTTGTTAGTGTGTGATCTTTGTTTGAGCACCCTTTGAGCCTTACCCTTTTCTTGGGAGAAACTTGATGGAATTGTGACCTTTCTTTATCCATTCACCCTTAATCCTCATGACATGTGGTTTGTTTGAATAACCAACTTAGGCCAAAAGCCTAAGTTGGGGGTGTGGTTAAAAGATAAGGTAAATCAAGAAATGTGAAGAAATTCCCCTCTACCCATGGTTTTGAAAAATATGGAACCTCTCTATAAAAAATATATATATATAAAAAGAAAAAGAATGACAAAGTTCTGAAATAAAGTTCCAAAAAGAAATGGGGTGTCTAAAGCTTCATTGAAAATAAATAATGGGGTGACTTTTGAGCATGAATGAAAATGAGGAAGAAAAGGAAATGAAGTGTTGTTCACGCCACATTTCATGAGGATAGCAACAACTGAGCCTAAATGACCATACCTTTACACTCAACCCCGTTGCAAGTATTCAAAAGACCTTTTTCATCTTGAGTGAGCCGAAACAAGTGTTGGTTGGAAAATAAGGGCAAACGTATGGGTGGAGTCATGCATGTGCTCATCTTTGTCAGTGTGGGTGTTGATTGTGATTCCAAAGCTATAAATTGTTGAACCATCATGTGTGATTATGGAATCATTCTTTGTGTGAGGGCATTTGAGTACCTTTGTTGAGCTTGAACTTGCATTCGAAGCAAGTATGGTGAACTTGAGAATCTTTGATAATGGTGAGTCTCAACTTGAATCTTTTAGTGCGCAATTGATTCTTGCATGAGTAAGTTGAGTCTTTTTGTGTGCATTCATCATTGAGTCTTGTGTAGCATTATTTGAGACATCCTTTTTGAACTGGCAAACTTGAGTTTTACTTGAGGACAAGCAAAAGTTTAAATTGGGGGTGTTGATAAGTCTGAGATTTGGACTCATTTAGGGCTTTATTTTTATATGTTTAGTGTCCTTAAATGCTTATTTTGTTCTAACAACTGATGTTAAACCATTGATCTTCAGATACATGGATTGAGGAACAAAGCTAGGACAGAAATAGGAAATAGATACAACACGAACAAGAAAGAGAAGGGAAAGACAATCCTGATGATCGCCGACGTCACTCGGCGACTCGCCAAGTTGCCACCCTACCGCCTATAGTTACAGAACGTTGAGGCTGAATTAGGGCTAACTTCGGCGAGTAGCAGTACCACTCGGCATTTTACCAATTGCTTCGGCGATGAATGACCAAATCGCTAAAAGTACTGATGAAGATCGAGATAAGTGTCGATAGGCGAGTGAAAAGGAAAAAGGGCGCATAGCGGAATCGCTTGGCGATCCCGATTTGACTCGCCTAAAATTATAGTGGCTAGAGTAAGAAGAGGTGAATAATGAAGGTGAGATGATGGAAAATTGGCGAGTCGCCGAATGGTCGGTGAAACCCGACTTACCTCGCTGATTGGTCCCAAACAACTTCACACCAGACTTGCATAAATTGAGTTTTAGAACAGAGAGAAGGCATTGAGAAACGTGAGGAACACAAGATTGAGATTGAAACCACTATTATTGTGGGTTTCAGGTGATTTTAGCAAGGTTTATCGTTGAAATTTTGTAATAGAGAAGATTGTAGTTGATTTTAACTTCCAAACTTCATTTACCCAGCTATGAAAAATGTGGAAAGTGTTGATTTTCATATTTTTCATCATGATTGGCTAAAACCCTAATCATGGGGATTTGACGATGTGACCAATTGCTAAGTTTTCCTAAGTGGGTGTCATTGATTTGTGAATAATGGTGTTAATTTGAAGTGGGTTTGAATTGTTGCTACGTTTATAGGTCGTCTTGCATATTTAGTGTAACAAGTTCAGTGTTTTGTCCTTGCTCGAGAGAGAAGTACAGAGCCAAAGTAGCAAATTTAGCATCCTTACTAGTGGGTCACCATGATTTCAGCTTGAGAAAATGAAACATGGAATCTATCTTTGTATCTAGCTCGAGAGAGTAGATTTGATGAAGACGAGGGCTGGGCATCTTTCGTCTAGTGTTGAAGTTTGAGAGAATTCGACAAAGATAAGGTAATTGTTCGAGAGAAAATTGCTTTACCTAGAGTTCGAACTACCCACGACAATTTATCCTATTGTGAGCATCAATGTTCATCCACTAAGTTGAATTCAATAATCGGCTGGTCAATTCCCCAAGTGTTACCTCACTATTTGATCGTTTCGTGTTAAGTGTTGAATTGGATTGATAATTATAACCTGAAATTTGAAGCTTAAACCAAACAAGAGCAGTAAGTGTTCAGTGGAAGAGATTGTTGTCATACTTCTATAATTGAATTCGAAGGAAAAGCTACTCTCTGTGGGATCTACCCGAACTCATTTAGTT
>JAJONQ010054013.1:0-11317 GCA_036250385.1 Solanum microdontum
CGACCGATGAAGTGTGATGACAAGTTTGAGAGGCTTGTTTGGGGTTCCCTTGGGTTCCTCATTCGCCATGTCACGTCTAGGCCCTAGGCTTGGGTCGTGACAGTAAAGCTAGCAATACATGCTTAATTTCATAAAACTCTTCCTCTACAATCAATATCCCACATCATATGATTCATAACTTGAAAACCTGGGGATTAATGGATTCATGGGGAAAATCATCATGAAATCATAGTAGTTCTTCAATTCATGCATAAGAGATCATAATTCAATCATTTAAAACATTAATGTAGAGAACCCCTGACGATTGAAGAAAACCCAACTCAATTGGGGAATTCTAACTTTGGAAATAGAGGAATTTGGGAACTCCATGAATGGAAGGAATCCATGGATGAAAACGATCATACCTCAAAGACAAATGCTTATCTTCAATGGAGGAATTGAGACTTGAATTGAAATCCTAGGATGTCCTTCTTCTTCTTCAAGTTCTAGAGATATAAATATTTTTGGAGAAGAGATTTGATCTTCTTTTAGATTCTTGAGAAAATGGATCTTAAATTGGGGAAATTTGGGGGAAGACTCTTATATAGGTCTTTAGATAAAGGGTAAAATGACGTATTATATAATTTAAAATAATCTGAAAAGACTTTTAAAACCATAACATAAAACAAAGAACAAACCATGTTGTAGCTCACCAAAGGCCACTCGGTGACTCGCCAAGTGAGCCTTTAAGCTCACCAAATTTTATAGTTAGTCGACCTAGGAGCCAGACCACTTAGGCGATGAGAGGGGGAACTTGGCGGCATGCCGAACGGAATGCCGAGCCCGACTTGGCTTGCCTAATGTTCCAAAACCCTAGATGCTGGAATTATGCTAATAGGCGAGCAGGTTCCACTTGGCGTATCGCCAAGTGACTCAACTCTTTCACCCTACTTTGCCTAGTCGGCTAAGCAAGTGAATATTTTCTCTTTCTCTAAATCTGGGGTGTTAAAAGTCAACACTTTAACAAAGAAACCATGGGGTGTGATTACTCCTGCCAGGGCGGGGCTGCTGAGGCAGGATGGGGCCAGCTGTGGTGGGCCAGTCGCAACTTAAGTCGGGGAAAAAACCCCAAAATCATTATTTTTTGCAAAACCTCGTTCTTACGAGCTAAGGGGGGACCTAGGGCAGTTTCTCATCAAATTTCCACGTATTCTCACACCAAATGTAAGTTAATTACTCCCCTAATCTGTATTTTTGATTCATAGAACAAAGAATCCTTGTTAATTATCGTTGGGGGAGGGTTTTGGCCTGAAGTTATTAATGGGAAAAGCCCTAGTTAAGCATTAGGATCATGGGTTTGGCCTTGGATTGATATTTTATTATAATCCGGGTAAATTAGGCCTTATTTATTGATTTCTGCATTAATATATTGTTTTAGACCAAGAACAAGTTAAAAGACTCCAGAAAGGTAAGGCTTAAGTGTCTTAGGAGTGTTCAGGCTTAGTTTTGAGGTAGGAAATGGTTCGACTTCCCGTTGTGTTATATATGTCTGTTAATTGCTCCATTGTATGCATGCATGTCTGTGAATAGGGTAACATGAATTGAATCTAATGAAATGATTAAGTACGAATAATTACATGTCATGAACCTATTACTTGACTGTGTGACTATGTGCACTTTCATTATGGGTGTGATTGTGACTGTGGATGTACTTATTGGACCGTGTTTCATGTTTCAACACATATATTGGACCAGGTGTCACGTTCCGACACATATATTAAACCGGGTGTCATGTTTCGACACATATATATATTAGATCGGGTGTCACATTCCGAAACACTAACAGTTTGGGTATGGGCTACATGAGAGGACCATTTGTGACTACTACATTCATATCTTCCGGTCATTGATATTGGGGAATTATATATTGCTCCTAAAATGATAATTGAATTATGCATCATGTACATGTATGTTTACTGTGTTGTAATTACTTGCTTATATTTATCTTACTAGAGTAGTCGCGTGATCCGACCAATACACCATTGTTTCGTGTACTGATACTGCACTTGCTCTTTCTTTGTTAAGTACAGGGCATCTTCAGGCGGCTACTGACACACCCAACTAGGAGATCAATGACCAAGACTGGATTCAAGGGTGAGTTAGTTCTTTCGGACTCAGACTATATATTCAAACTTTTACTTATGTTTAGTTTTCGGGGCTGCACCCCCTTTTTCTTAGACTTGTTGATTAGTAGAGATTTGGTACAATGACTTTCAGGTCTAGGGCTTGAGTTTCCGTGAGGTTTATGCTTAGATGTTTTTGTTAAACCTTCGGAGTTTATGGGAACTCAATACTTAATTCATCATTTAAATCTGCTTATGTATCTTTAAATTGTTTAGTTTCTTTAAGTTGCTCAGTCGGGTTGTAGTAGTGGTTCTCCCATTTGAGGGTTAGTGTGGGTGCCAATCACGGCGATCTGGGTTGTGACAAGGTTTGTATCACAGCCCTAGGTTCGTTGATCTCATTGTATCAAAACGAGTCTAGTAGAGTCTTGCGGAACTGTACGGAGACGTTTGTACTTTTCTTCGAGAGGCTACAGGACCTTAGAAATCTCTTTGTCTTCTTCTCCTTTCGTGTTATGACATGATTCCAATTGGTATCTGGTGATACAAATTGGTATCTAATTGTATTCCCTCTTCTGTCTCCATATGGTTAACACGCGATACAACAGCGTCAGGCTCGTAGCTCCCATCAATGAGCCAGTAGAGGAGCATGCAGCGAAAGGTCATGGTCGAGGCAGGGGTAGAGGAAGAGGAAGGAGAAGAGGCCGATGGAGGGTAGCACCTGCTAGGGATGAAGTCCCAGTTGAGAATATTCCCAGGGAAGAGTCCCATCCTACACCCCAAGAAGAGGTGGAAGAGAATGCGGAGATCGAAGTCAAGAAGGATGTTAGACCAAAGGAGGATGAACAAGCTGAGACTCTAGGTCTTCCTCCCTTAGACCCAGTGATAGCTCATAAGATCATGACTTTTCTAAGTGGGTTGGTCAACTCTAGAGTCCTTCCAACAGTGCAAGCTGCTCAACCTCCAATCAACCACCCCATTATTGCTATTGTTCCCAAGGTGGATGGAGCATTATGCACTGATGTCTTCTTTCGTCTCCTATTGGGTCTTGTGATGACTAGTACTAAGCATGAGACGTTGACTAAGTTTCTGAAGCTGAAGCCGCCTGTGTTTTATGGATCTAAAAGTGAGGATGCTTATTAGTTCATACTTGCTTGCTATTAGAGGCTTCCTAAGTTAGGCATTGTACACCAGCATGGAGTAGAGTTCGTGACCTTCCAGCTTCAAGGTGAGGCTAAGCAGTGGTGAAGGGCCTATGTTGAATGCAGATCACCAGTCTTGCCCCAGCTCACTTGAATGAAGTTACTGCTTTGTTTCTTGAGAAGTATGTGCTCCAGACTTTAAGGGATCGCAAGAAGGATGAGTTTATGGCCTTGGATCATGGTTGTATGACTGTAGCTACTTATGAAGCTAAGTTCCATACCTTGTCCAGATATGCTACACAGTTGGTGACTACATAAGAGGAGTGGATTTATTTATTCATCAAGAGATTGAACCACGAGTTACAGGTATTGTCTGTTCACATGACCTCTACAGGTAAAAGTTTTAATAAGGTGACAAACTTAGTGAAGAAAGTTGAAGGAGTTCGACGTGATGGGGGGGCCAAGGCTTTGACTAAGAATACCAAGAACATAGGTAATTTCCATGGTTCCTACTCCAGAGGCTCAGGTAGGCCTGCAATTGCAGCCCGACCAATTCAATCACCCATGCCCGCTTCTACAGGTGGTTACTCGGGAACTCCACAACAGAAACCTATTTAGGATAGTCAGGGAGCCACACCTGCGTCTGGAAGCAGGCTGACTTTTTACCATAGTTGTTACAATTGTGGAGAACCTGGACATATAAGGAGAGATTGTCCCCATCTCTGCATGTCTGACCCCATGCAGCAGTAGACCAGAGAAGTGGTAACATCGGGCAGCAGTAGTAATGTCAAAGGACATCCACAAGGTGGGAGAGGAGGAAACCAGTGAGGTCAAGATGATAGGGCTCAGTTTTATGTCTTTCCAGGCAAGACTGAGGCTGAGGCATCTGATGCAGTGATCACAGGTACTATTCTTGTCTGTGGTCGAATGGCTACTATTTTATTTGATTCAGGTTCTACTTAATCATATGTGTCAATTCAGTTATCCTTGGGATTTGATGGGGTTTTTGTGATGTGCTTGATGCCCCATCCATGTTTCTACCCCAGTTGGAGAGTCTGTCATAGTCACCCATGTCTTCGTGCTTGTTCTATCCTTTTTATGGGTTTTCAGACTTGGGCTAATTTGGTTATTCTGGATATGAGTGACTTTGATATAATCTAGGCATGACTTGGTTGTCCTTCTATTCTGATGTGCTTAATTGTAATGTTAAGATTGTGACTCTAGAGATCCCAGGTAAGGAAAAGTTAGAGTGGGAAGGGGTGTACAAACCTAAGCCAACTAAAGTCATATCTTTCGTTCGGGCTAGGAAACTGGTGGGGCAGTGATGTTTGGCATATTTGGCTCATATTCGGAATATTGATATTGAGTCTCCCTCTATTGAGTCTATTCCTGTAGTGGTTGAATTCAAGGAAGTGTTTCCTACCAATTTTCCTGGCATGCCTCCGAATAGGGATATAGATTTCTGTTTGACTTGGAGTCGGGCACTCCTCCCCATCTTCATTCCTCTTTATTGCATGGCTCCGGTAGAATTGAGAGAGTTTAATGGTCAAATTCAGGAGCTTCTTGATAAAGGTTTCATCCGTCCTTGTGCTTCCCTGTGGGGTGCTCCTGACTTGTTTGTTAAGAAGAATAATGGTAGTATAAGGATGTGCATAGACTACCAACAGTTGAATAGGATCACCATTCGAAATAAGTATTTATTGCCTCAGATAGATGATCTCTTTTACTAGTTGCAGGTTGCATTAGTTTTCTCTAAAATTGATCTAAGGTCTTGTTACCATCAATTAAACATTAGGCTTGAGAATGTACCCAAAACGGTATTCAGGACCCGCTATTGCACTATGAGTTCTTAGTGATGTCGTTTGGGGTGACCAATCCGCCTGAAGCCTTCATGAGTTTGATTAATGGTGTGTTCAAACCATTCTTGGATTCTTTTGTTATCGTCTTTATTGATGACATTTTGGTTAATTCAAAGAGTCAGGAAGAGCATGCCGACCATCTTCGTATTGTTTTGGGTGTCCTTAGAAAATAGATGTTGTGTGCAAAATCTTTCGAGTATGAGTTCTAGTGACGTTAGTTTCCTTTTTGGGGCATGTGGTTTCAAAGGAAGGGGTAATGGTAGATCCCCAAAAGATCGAAGCAGTCAAGAATTGGGTCTGTCCTAGCTCAGTGACTGAAGTTAGGAGTGTAGTGGGGCTCGCCATCTGCTATCGACGGTCTGTATAAAATTTTATTTTATCGCCACGAATTTGACAACGCTGACCCAAAAGGAGGTGCCTTTCGAGTGGACTGACAAATGTGAAGAGAGCTTCCAAAAGCTCAAGACTCTTCTAACCACAACACCTATTCTGACTCTGCCGCTGGAAGGTAAAGATTTCATTGTTTATTATGATGCTTCACATTCGGGCTTGGGTGTTGTGTTGAAGTTGGATAAGAATATCATAGCTTATGCATCGCGGCAGCTGAAGGTGCATGAGAGAAACTACCCGACGCATGACTTGGAGTTGGCATCGGTAGATTTGCTCTCAAGATGTGGCGGCATTACCTTTATGGTGTAAAGTGTGAGGTGTTTATTGATCACCGTATTCTAGGATTATGATTTTACCATCCAGTATAATCTGGGTAAGGCTAATGTGGTGGCAGACGCATTAAGCCGGAAGATAGTGAGTATGGGTAGTCTAGCTTGCTTGGGTGTGTCCAAGCGACCTTTGGCCAAAGAGATTCAGACTTTGGAGTCTAAGTTCATGCATTTGGGCATCTCTAGGAAAGGTGTGGTGTTAGCCAACATTGAGGTTAGGCCCATATTTATTGAGGAGATCAAGGCCAAACAATTTGAGGATGAGAGTTTAAATGCGCTCAGAAAGAAGACAGTGTCTGGCAAGGCACAAGATGCGACTCTTGATATGGGTGGTGTGCTCAGTTTGAGGGGAAGAATGTGTGTTCCCCAAGTGGATGACTTTATTCAGAAGATGTTGACAGAATCCTATCGTTCACGGTATTCCATTCATCCGTGTGTGACAAAGATGTACCGAGATTTGAAACGAAATTATTGGTGGCCTGGCATGAAGAAAAACATAGCTGAGTTTGTGGCTAACTGTCAAAATTGTCAGCAAGTAAAGGATGAGCATCAAAGGCCTGCATGTTTACTTCAGGAATGCCAATCCCTAAATGGAAGTGGGAAGAGTAGCTATGGATTTCATGGTTGGTCTTCCCAAGACCTTAGGGAAGTTTGACTCCACTTTGGTGGTGGTTGACAGGCTTACTAAGTCAGCCCACATCATTCCAGTCAGAGTAGATTATAATGCTCAACAGTTGGCTAAGGTTTATGTGAAGGAGATAGTGAGGTTGCATGAGGTTCCCCTTTCCATCATCTAGGACCGTGGTACGCAGTTCACATCCATGTTTTGGGGAAAATTGCATGAGGAGTTGGGCACTTAACTCACTTTTAGCACAACTTCCATCCACAGACGAACTAGCAGTCAGATAGAACTATTCCAGTGTTATAGGACATGTTGAGGCATGTGTGATTGACTTTAGAGGGCATTGGGATAAGATCTTACCTTTGTGTGAGTTCTCCTATAATAATAGTTACCACTTCAACATTGACATGGCACCGTTCGAGGCATTTAATGGGATGCGATATAGATCACTGATAGGGTGGTTTGATGCTGGATATGTGAAACCTTTGGGGTTTGATTTGGTGAAAGATGCTCAAGATAAGGTGAAAAGTATCCAAGCTAAGCTTTTAGCTGCCCAGAGTCGATAGAAAAAGTATGCAAACCGTAAGGTAAGGGACATGACATTTCAGTCTGGTGAGCAAGTTCTTCTAAAATTGTCACCCGTGAATGGGGTGATGATATTCAGCAAGAAGGGAAAGCTTTGTCCTCGATACATCGGGCCATTTGAGATTCTTGATTGTGTAGGGCCAGTGGCTTATAGGTTGGCTTTACCGCCTAGCCTATCTGGAGTCCATCCAGTGTTCCATGTTTCCATGTTGAGGAAGTATCATGGGGACAGAGATTACATCATAAAGTGGGACTCGGTTTTGTTAGACAAATACCTTCAGTATGAGGAGAAACTGGTTATAATTCTTGATCGTGATGTCCAGAAGGTGAGGACAAAGGAGATAAAGTGCGTGAAAATTCAATGGAAGCATCGTCCGGTAGAGTTAGCTACTTGGGAAATCGAGAAGGACGTGAGAGACAAGTATCCCAGTTATTCGACGATTCAAGTACTACTCTACTCTTGCCTTAGCTAGTTCTCCTAGTTTATCAGTCGGGGACGAATGATGAGTAAATTGGTATCTATTGTAACGACATGTTCCCGTCGATATGGAAAAGCCAATGGGGAAGGAATTTGGACCAGAAAACTTCTAAGTAGTAACTTAGAAATTTCCCGCCTATGCCTGACTTGAATGAAATCTGAGTCAGGTGAGGTCTCAGTTATTAATTATGATAATGATGGATAAGGGATTTACTTATGAGTTTGATCACATGAGTGGATAACCAAGATGTTAAGGAGCATGTACGGCTTTACGAAATCGAATTCGGGAGAGTAGAACTCCCGAAACTAATTTTGGCGTGAAAGGGTAGTTTTAGAACGTCAAGGTTTGAAAGTGTGTCGTGAAATGGGAGCTTGGAACTCAAATTCCAAGTTTCTATCTCCATGCAAGCGGCTGGAGCGTGATTAATCCAGCTAGGGCAGGGCTACTGTGGTGGGATGGGGCCCACTGTGGCAGGCTAGTCGCGACTTAAACCGGAGAAAAAAACCCAAAACATTATTTTCTACAAAACCTCGTTCTTAAGAGCTAAGGGACGACCTAGGGCAGTTTCTCATCAAATTTCCACAACTTCTCGCGCCAAAGAAAAGTTAATTACTCCCCTAATCCGTATTTCGATTCTTAGAACTTAGAATCCTTGTTAGTTGCGGGAGGGTTTTGGCCTGAAGTTAATGGTGGGAAAAGCCCTAGTTGAGCATTAGGATCATGGGTTTGGTCTTGGGTTGATATTTTGTTATAATCCGGGTAACTTAGGCGTTGTTTATTTATCCTTGCATTAATTAATTATTTTAGACCAAGAACAAGCTCAAAGACTCCAGAAAGGGTAGACTCAAGTGTCTTAGGAGTGTTCAGGCTTGGTTTCGAGGCAGGTGATGGTTCAACTTCCCATTGTTTTATATATGCATGTTAATTGCTCCATTGTATGCGTGTACGTATGTGAATAGGGAAACATGAATCGGATCTAATGAAATGATTAAGTATGAACAATTACATGGCATGAACCTGTTACTTGACTGTGTGACTATGTGCACTGTTCATTAAGCGTGCAATTGTGACTGTGGTTGTGATAACTTGACCGGGTGTCATGTTCCGACATATATATGCGACCGAGTGTCACGTTTTGACACATATTTATTAGATCGGGTGTCATGTTCCGACACACTAACAGTTTGGGTGTGGGTTCCATGAGAGGACCATTTGTGACTACTACATTCATATCTACCCGTCATTGATATTGGGGAATAGTATATTGCTCCTAAAATGATAATTGAATTATGCATCTTGTATATGTGTGTTTACTGTGTTGTAATTACTTGCTTATATTTCACTTACTGGAGTAGCCGCATGATCCTACCAGTACATCGTTGTTTCATGTACTGATACTGCACTTGCTCTTTCTTTGTTGAGTACATGGCATCTTTAGGTGGCTACTGACAAACCCTAACTAGGAGATCATTGATCAAGATCGGACTCGAGGGTGAGCCAGTTCTTTCAGGCTGCCATGGAGCCATCATTAGTTTAGTCCATTTTTTCGGACTCAGACTATATATTCAGACATTTACTTATGTTTAGTTTTCGGGGTTGCACCCCCTTTTTCTTAAACTGTTTGATTAGTAGACTTTTGGTACAATGACTTTCAGGTCTAGGGGTTGAATTTTCGCGAGGTTTATGCTTGGTTGTTTTTGTTAAACCTTCGGAGATTATGGGAATTCAGTACTTAATTCATAATTTAAATCTGCTTCTGAATCTTTAAATGGTTTAGTTTCTTTAAATTCCTTAGTCAAGTTGTGGTAGTGGTTCTCCCACCGGAGGGTTAGTGTGGGTGCCAATCACAACAGTTTGGATCCTGACACGTGCGAAGGGCAGTTATGAAAAGCTTTACTGAATTTATGAATAAGTATTCTTTTTAATACCTAAATATTTGAAGAATTGTAAATATTTATGAGTTGCAAATATTCACAGTTTCAAGTCATGAAAATAGCCTCTTGCAGAAATGTAAGGCAAGGCCACATGCAATAAACTCTTGTGGTTCATTCCTTCCCCGAATTTCACATATAGAGGAAATTTTAATTTAGCAAACAACTCTTTTTAAACATATACTTTTAGACTTCAAATCCAAAAGCACCCATAATGAGGTTGAGTATGCTCCCTCCTCTTGCGATTCATTAAATACTCAAGATGGAACACCATTCTTAGTAGTAAGATTTCTATTTCCTCCATTTTTTTATATTATAAAAACTACAATATTTTCTATTTTCCTGTCGCTCCTCCGCCAATGCCATGATATATATGTTTTTTAAAGAATTTTATTGAAACATATGATCTAATAAAGTAAAACTCGTAATTTATGATGATGGTTGAGATTAACTTAATAATTTACAATGGTGACAAAGGTGTGAAACATAAAGTGGATGGTTGATACTTCAATATTTGCATTTTGCACCAAGAAAGTCATTCTAACAAAACTTCACGTCTCATGGAGACCAAAATTATTATTATTAGTCAAAATAACATATTAATAAATCACCAAAACAATAATTAAAAATTGGATAAATAGAACTAATTACATTCAAGTAACAGTGTTTTTGTCCAGAGAAATTACAAATCCATAAAGTCTTCCTAGATTACCTATTCAGCCGTTATTGACTATTCACTTGAAGAAGTCTTATCATCTTTTTCTAAGGCTAAACAACTAAATATCTCCATCAAAATATGATAAAAATGCATATATGCAAAATAAAGATAAAAAGACTCAACCACAATAAATGAGTTACAAATATTAAATAATTACAGAAATAATTAAATAACTATGTACATATAGGAGTTATAATGGAATCAACTTTCAATGTATTAATTGTAATTAAATAACAAAGACTGAAAAAATGGACCAAAAGGCAGCACATAACATGTGCAATAAGGAAAATCTAAAGTGGAGTACTAATAATTGAGTCATTCATTGTCACATTAACACATAAAAATAAAGAAAAAAGAAGATAAATGTAATTTTGGCCAAAGAAATGGCATATCACCTATCAGTTCATATCCAACTTAATACTCATTATGTTTTATTTGGCTGATAATAGTATTTATATCCTGATTATTCATATCATAATACTTTCTTAAAAAAATTGATAAATATTAGCAAAAGAATGCTATTGAAAGAGAAATAGCATTCTTGGAAAATAAACTGCAAAAGAAACTTATTTAGGAAAAAACTATTAGTAGAAATTAAATGGAAACATATTCTAAAAGGAGAAAATAAATCAAAAATAATATTTCCAATAAGTTATATATGTTTCCTCGCTCAAAAGATATGTAATTATATATTTATTATTAAAAAAAACTCGTTCCTGTTAAATTGAGGCCGAAAGAGAAAAACAAAATTAACTTTGCAAAGAAAAAAGGTCAAATAACAGAATGTTTACAATGGCTTGGTATAGCAAAGGAGCTTTCCTGCTTACAAAGTTCATTAAAAATTTGTAACTATTTTTAAAGTTTCAATTTCACAGTGTTTTTAAAAAAAAAAAAATTAATTGTCAACCATGCTGTCACTCCAGTATGATTCCTTCTTATATTTCAAATGATGACTTTTGGGCTTTCTTGTTGTTAAATGGCATAATTTATGAGTCTTTTCAGTTTATAGGTAACAGTCCACTTAGGGCTGTCAAAAAGGGCTGATTATAGTTTAACTGCTATGATAAGAATAACAAAAGAAAACGAAGAAATAGATAGAAAAACGGAAATTGAAAAGATAAAACAACAAGCAAAAAAGAAAGTACAACAATTAGAAGAAG
>JAJONQ010054015.1:0-10518 GCA_036250385.1 Solanum microdontum
AATTTTGATTTTCCTTAGAAAAATAATTAGTTTTTGTTATCAATAACTCAACAAAGTCTAGAAAATAGTATAATTTTGGAAAGAAAGGAATTTGACCGAAGAAGAAGGAGAACAAAGAAAGAAAATGGAGGGGCTTAACTTGACGTGGGGGTGGGGTGAGGTGAGGGTGGGAGGTGAAGAAGAAGAGGAAAGAAAGAAAGAAAGAAAGAAAATGGAGGGAGGGGTAGCTTGAAAGTAGGGGTGGAAGATGAAGTAGAATTTAAAATGAAATTAAAATTAAACTAATAAAATTAAAATAAGTCAAAAAGTAAGAGAGAGAAATAAAGAAAAACTTAGAATGAAAACAAATTATATTTCAAATTAAATTAACACGTGTCACACAATGATTGATGTGTGAACACTTGCCATTTAAAATCTGGAATTGATCGAAAAATGATGTAATAATATATGTTCAGAATTGTTTAGGGGGTATCGGACTCCCACATAGTTAAGTTGTCTTTTTTAAAATTCGGGACAACTTCAGGTGTTACTTTATGTCTTTTCTCTATTCCGAATAAAAACATGACCTTGATCTATTCAAAAGAAAGTCTATGAGTTTAGACAGATCCATCAATGTCACTTTTCTATTCTTAACTAGATTGCGTCAAAGTCAAAGACAACCCCAAACTTCATGGTCAAAACCTGAGATAACTGACGTTCCTCGGCTACCCATAAATATAACGAAAAATATATTTGGCAGGATAAAAAATTGGCACAAAATGGCATGATCTTACTTTTTTGAGGTAAAGGTCGTAATTTTAGAGCGATGGGAAGGGTGATAGGGTAAATTCATTATTTTGTTGTATCCAAAGTACCCTGTAAAGTAAACCATTTTGAAATTTATTAAACAACTACCTTTAGAAATTGAAACCACTTTTGAAAAGTCAAACATATACTCTTTTCTTTTCAAATCACACTGTCCAAAAAAGTTATATTAACTCCAATACTCTATTGAGATTTGAGAGCATTATATTTCTACCAAATCTTTGGTCTTTTTTCATTTTTCTTCATTTTAAAAGCCCTTTATTTTTGTTCATAATTTTCATTTGAAAAATTAAATCAATTGCAATACTCTATTGAGAGCACTATATTTGTTCCAAATTTTTGGTCATTCTCCATTTCTCTTTCAAGAATATATCCCAAGAGTCGGTCCGGTTGAGGTTGTTCCCATTTTCTCTAATGGGAGAAGAGTGCAAGTGGTTGGCTGTATTGCCAAGAGACTCCATCACTTCACGAGAAGAGCTTATCACCGCATTTCAAGTGCAATTTTTCCCTCATTCGAAGATGATGAACTTCGGGACATCATTCAGAGGAGAGCCAATCCATGAGACTTGGCTACGATTCAAGAAGTTGGTGCTGCAATGCCCAACTCATGGTATGCTTGACAACGTTTTGCTTTAGAACTATTACCGAAGCCTTGATTCGGTAAACAAGGGAGTAACTGACCAACTTTCTCCGAGAGGTTTGATGCAACAACCTTATGTTATAGCAGCCCAACTCTTGGATGGTATGACAAAAATCAACTGGGCATGGTACACCTGCGAGGATCAGGTCTTTCCTCTCACTTTCAAATTAACCAAGGAGTAGTTTGAGAAAGACCAAGAGAGAGACCAAAACATGGCCAAGATCATAACCCTACTTGATAGTTTGTCTAAAAATGTCATGAGAGCTGGTGCTAGGAGTGTCAATGCTATGGGTGTTGGGTGTGTAAACCCTGAAGAGGCCAAGTTTGAAGCGTTGTATTATGAGAAGGTGAATTTCCTAGCCAACCAAGGAGGTGGTTATCGTGCAAACTACCCGAGGCAGGGTGGTAACCAAGGTTGGAACAGGGATGAAGGTTGGAGAGATCGTGATAGAGAGTGGAGGGATCAAAACCCCACTTGAAAGGAAAGAGATGGGGAGAAGGATATGTATGTTCCTCCCCATGAGCGTCAAAAGCCCAAAGATTTTGAGGGTGGCCGTTCTGAGGATATGCTCTCTCGTATTCTCAACAAGGTTGAAGGTTTCGATAAAATTTTGAAAGAAATGAAGGAAGATGTATCGACCCTTAGCCAGACTGTTAGTTCTCACTCCGTATCTATCAAGCAGCTGGAGACCCAAATGGATCATATTTCATCTCATTTAAACCCGAGACAACAAGGGGTTGCCTAGTGATACTATGGAAAACCCCAAGAATGAAGGATGAGTGAGGACTTGCGTCGTGCCACGACGTTAAATAAGGCGCTTCTTGGGAGGCAACCTAAGTGTTATCAGAAATAATCGTGTGTTGATTTTGCAGGTTGAGGTGTAGAATGTGAGGAAAAGTGCAGGTTGGCGAGCCAAATGTCCAGTCAGTGACTCGCCGAAGAGGTTGGCGGCCCCGACATGGACCGCCGTTAGACTCAAGAAATTATAAGGTTGGAGTCTATAAAACTCGGCGAGCCATGGACAAATTGGCGTGTCGCCGAACAGGTCAGTAACCTTGACTTTGTCCGTCGTTTGGACCCCCAACTTAGCTGGAGGTCCTGTAAAACTCGGCGAAGTATGTAACCATTTGGCGTGTCGCCGAGTGGTTCGGCGAGCAAAATTAATATCGCCCAAAGGGCGAGAACTGGATGGTTTTAAAGGCAAAAAGGTTCAAAAATTCAAACTCTTTCATGTTCCCTCACTTTTTAACTTTCCAAAATCACACCCTCACTATATTTTTCTATATTTTTGCATTATTACCGCTTGTTAGTCATTGATTGTGTGCACGGAGTTGGAATTCTTTGCCGCCTAGCTTTTCAAACTATTTATTCGGTATTAAAGGCTGGTTTTCCGAACCCCGATCTTTTATTTAGCAATTTTTACTCAATTGCAATTGTTTTGATCTTAGTGATGTGTGCTGGGACTCTCTGAATCGTAAATGTGTGCTTGTTTGCCTGTTTTGAATTCATAATCTTGCCTATATTGCCTAACTATTGATTTCCCAAAATTTCATGCTTAAAAGTGATCTAAATTGTTGGGTTGTACTTAAATTTTACTGGGTCTAGTTGGGTGAAGTCTAAGTAACCTAAATTTGTGCCAAATGACATACTTTGCCCAATGATGGAGTGGTTGACGTCATTCTTAAGGGCTAAAGTCTTCAAATGGTCAAATTTGGCCAAACTGGGAGAAGTCTGAGTATCCCGGGGGCATGGGTCATATGGGTCTAAGTTCAATTGAACTAGTGTATGTTTTGATTTTGTTTTCAGGGGCTGCAGGGTTGATTTTGGAAGTCGGGGTAGAAAGTAGGCATATTGGGCAGTTTGGCGAGCTGGGCTGAGCTCGCCGAATTACTCGGCGGTTCGCCGAACTCCCCTTGATCGCCTTTTTTTTCATGAAAATATTGAGTTTAGGTTCTGTAACTTTTGGTGAGAAGCCTGAGTTTGCCGAAAGTCTTCTTTGATCGTCCTTTCTGCTCCCCTAAGCCTTAAAATACACTGTAAATTTTGGCAGGCTGGTCTGTGCTCACCAAATGATGTCGGTGATTCACCGAAAGGCCATTCCCATCGCCAACATGCTAATTTTTCTGGAAATTTTTGAGCCAATTCTCAGCGAGCTTGATTTGGCTCGCCAAAGTGATTCGGTGACTCGCCAATCAATTCAGCGAGTCTGTTTACAACTATTTTTCTACAACTTTTCTTGAAACGAACCTAACTCTTTTTGATGTTTTTGCAAATATGGATAGAACAAACCTTGACATGCCACCCCGTGAAAGAGCACGAGGCATAATGATAAATGAAGGGGGAGCCAATCCTCCTAAAAATGGAAGGATAGAGCCTCCAAAGCGAGGCAAGGCCAAGGGCAAGAGGCCCATGACTGAGGTTTCGGAGCACAACTCTGGCAACGAGGGAGAGTCCTTTGACTCCCAAGCTGCATTCTCTGAACTGGATGATGACCAGCCACTACAGTCCAGGCGAGCGGAGATTTGTGCTAGGTCTCGTCCTGACTCATCAAGAGCTTTAGCAGCCACTCCTCCTACAGTAGATACAGTGCCAGCTCCGGCACCACCCGTGACCCCAGTGCCACCAGTACATGTTCCTCCTCCCCGACTACTCAACAAATTAAAAGCCGACCGATTGAGGACAATTCTAGAGAAGAAGCTGCTATCCACCGACGGCTTAGTGGGTAGATATTCCATGGTGAGGGACACCCTCCAGTTCCATCGGATCGAGCAGTTCACTAGGCCCCTATATTCCTATATGGGTATGGGAGTTCTACACAACATACAGAGAGCTGGTACCCAAGGGGAAGAAGAAGGCCAACACTTTCCGGTCGGTAGAGTCTGTTTTGGTATGGGGTAGTAGTGAGATGCAGCTGCGATCATATCAACGTTGTATTGGAGAGAGGATCAGTCTTTGACTACCCAAACTTGGCCACCACTACGACTCCCTTGGATGATCTCAAGGGTTTCCTTGCACCCCTCATCTCTGACACCGCTAATGTTGTGACACCTTTGAGTGCGACTATTGATGCCCTAGCGGCACAGATAGAGGTGTGCGAGCAAGGCTAAGGGGCCACTAAGAAGGTGACGACTTTAAAGGCCACTATTGCTGAGATGAGGAGAGATATGGACCAACTGAAGTCCACCGACATGTCGATAATTTTTTGGACGGTGGAGATCTCTGATATGACAGTTGATCTAGATGTGCCTCTGGCTACCACCGGAGATGAGATTCGCATTGAGGAGGTAGCTGCTGCCGAGTCTGAGGCTAAGACCGATGAGGAAAAACTTGGTGTTGAAGTGGAGGCATCTTACTAAGGCCTCACAGAGATTGAGGAGGCCATGGTTGATTCAGCGGTGCAGATCTCTTTAGCAGACACTCCCTTGGCTAACCCTAGTGGTGTTAGCAGTGATGATGTGGTACTAGGAACTGATGCCCCGAAAGATGGAGCAACTGTGTAGACATGATCTTCTTTACCTCCCTCTCTGTCACTTTTATTGACTTTTCATGTTTTTATTGCATTTGAGGATAAATTGCTTTTATTTGTGGTGGGGTGAGGTATTTCCATACCTACCTCTTGTGATTATTGTTTTTGTCTATAGATTGGGATTTTGTTCTATAAATTGTGTTTTGGAACTATTTTATGGATGTTTGAGCTTGTGGCTCCTGATTTTGAATGTAAATGATTTTTGACCCTTCTGAAAATTTTGCCACCTCGTGATTTTGTTTTTGTTCTGGTGCAAATTTGAGTATCGGTCTTGATCAATACTGATGACTTAAATAGTTGTCTTAATCAAACAAAAATGAATGTGCGGCTACGATGAGGCCAAATTAAGTTACATAGACAATATGTGAAATTTTTGCATCTCGTTATGACTAGCCGATTATCGAATGGAGGCTCTTGCAATGAACATTGCACACTAGTGAAAGTGTAGAGTATTGTTTGATATTAGTGTCAATGCCTTGTGTGATGAGCTTACCTTGAACCATGTGTGATGACACCTTGAATTTTCCCCGTTGGTCCGGTTGACTAAGTGATGCAAGCTCTTGAAATGATCTTAGGCAACAATTTTAAAGAGTGAAACAATTTGACATTATACTTCTTTTGTGGCCAACCTTGTGAGTGTGAACTTTGCTTGAACATCCTTTGAGCCTTATCCTTTTCTTGGAGGAAACTTGATACAATTGTAACCCTCTCTTTATCCATTCACCTATAATCCTCATGAAATGTGGTTTGTTTGAATAGACAACTTAGGCCAAAAGCCTAAGTTGGGGGTGTGGTGAAAAGAGAAGGTAAATCAAGAAGTGCAAAGAAGTCTCTCTTGATCTATGGTTTTGAGAAAGATGGAACCCCTCCATACATAAAAAAGAGAGAAAAGAAAAAGAAACGAAAAATGAAAGAAAAAAATGAAAATGTTGAGAAATAAAGTTGAGAAAGTGCAAAAGAAATGGGGTGCCCAATATTCCATGGAAAATGAATAATATGGTGAATTTTTGAGCATGGGTTAAAAATGTTGAAGAAAAGGAAAGAAAGTGATGTTCATACCACATTTCATGAGGATAGCAACCACTGAGCCTAAATGACCATACCTTTACACTCCACCCCGTTACAAGCCTTAAAAAAACCTTCTTGATCTTGAGTGAGCTGAAACAAATGTTGGTTGGAAAATAAGGGCAAACCTATGGGTAAAGTCATGTATGTGTTCATATTTTTGAGTGTGAGAGTTGTATGTGATTCCGGAGCTCCAAATTGTCGAAGAATAGTGTGTAAATATGGAATCATTCTTTGTGTGACGGCATTTGAATACCTTTGTTGAGGTTGAACTTGCATTTGAAGCAAGTATTGTGAACTTGAGAATCTTTGGAAATGGTGAGTCACAACTTGAACCTTTGAGTGCACAATTGATCCTTGCATGAGTAAGTTGAGTCTTTTTGTGTGCATTCATAATTGAGTCTTGAGTAGCACTGTTTGAGACATCCTTTTTGAACTGCTGAACTTGAGTTTTACTTGAGGACAAACAAAAGTTTAGGTTGGGGGTGTTGATGAGTCTGAGATTTGGACTAATTTAGGGCTTTATTTACAATGATTTAGTGCCCTCAAATGCTTATTTTGTGCCCATAACTGATGTAAAACCCTTGATTTCCAGGTATATGGATTGAGGAACAAAGCAAGGACACTAATTTGCAAAAAGGAACAAAGCAAGATGAAAGAATGAAGAAACGCAAGCCTGGTGATCGCCAAGTCCTTTTGGCGAGTCGCCGAATGGCTATTTGACCGCCTAAAGTTCCAGTGTGCCAAACCCTGAAAGAGAAAACCAAGTTGGCGAGAGAAAGGAGCAGTCGGCAGATCGCTGAGAGGATCCGCAATGAAGTGTTGGATTGCCCAAAGTTACAGACCTTGAGGATGGTGAAGGCCAAGACAGAAGGGTGATGGAACTGACCAAAGGGCGGATCGTCGAGCTGATCAGCGAGCCCGACTTACTGTGCCGAATGACTCCTCGCAGCACATTTTGGGCGACTATAAATACATTTTTGAACATTTAGTTTATCATGAAGATTATGATTATCAAATTTTATTCCGAATCATATTGAATTCTAAATATTGAGACAAGTTTTCTCTAGTTTTTCCAAGCTTTGGAGAATTGAAGATTTTCACTTTTGAGAAATTGGAAGTGGGTCTTTAAGATTCTTCGAATTGGAACATTGTAGGAACAAAATCCATCTTACCCAGTTGATGGAAACTCAATTTGGTAACGATTTTTATCTTTTTATGATGTCTAGCTAAAACCCCAATTCTTAGGGTGTAATTATGTGATTATGGGTTGATTTAGTTTATGGGTATTGCTAATTGTTTAAATGTTGTTTAGAAGTGAGTTTAATCAGTAATTGTGGTTTAATTTAAAAATTGTAGTTGCAAATGCAGTTCTACCTTTGTGCTTTTGGCTTGCTCAAGAGAGAGGTTTTAAAACCAAGATTATTGATTGATGGTTAGTGGGTATTGGGTTAACATGGTTTTAGCTCGAAAGAGTGAATCCTAAACTCAATCCCACATATCCAGCTCGAGAGAGTGAATAGACTAAGGTGTGGGATGGTCTTATTTTGCTTTCTTGTTGATGTTCGAGAGAAATCAACTTGATTCGGGATAAATAGTTCGAGAGAAAATTTATTCCCTTTATGGGTTAGCGTACTCACTAATATAAAACTATTTCCTAATAGTTGCAATTACCCATTTGTTTATATTAGCCTATAATCGAATCACATCCCAAGAACCTGCCTCATTGTTGTTACTTTGTATTGTTTGCTGCTGCTGTAGTTGATAATTTCAAACCAAAACCCCCCATTTGACATTTGTGTCACCCCTTAATTTGAATTATGTTTTTATTCGACAAAGTCTATTCGTATGAGTGATTTGATCATATTCATACTTCCTGATTGATTCTCAAACGTGTACCGCTCCCTGTGAGATTCGACCCCAACTCATTTAGTTGGGTTATATTCTGATTAATGATCGTTGACACTTAGAATTGAATGACGTGTCTTTAATAGCATTATTCAAGCACCTACACCCTGGACGTGGCCGACACTCGAGAATCATTGCTGGTCCCCAAGCAAACCCTCATCTGGGCTAGCTACAAGTGGAAGACTAACTCAAGCATGCATAAGCTTAAAACTGAATTAAATTCATTGAACTCCAATAGTGAACTTTAAGAAAGTCTGAACAATACTCAAAAGAAAGTAAATATAGAAAACTCTTCAATTCTGTCTATCTATGAAGCCTCTACTATTACAGAAAGATATCGGCACAAGACCCACGACATCTCAAAACTACTAACTGTAAGGTAAAGGTAAAGTCATCCGGAATATCACATGACCTCAATGAAACGCCTGTAAGGGTAATTCTAAAGCATAAACATAGGCTTGAACTTGATAAAAATTAAACATACTTACCTCTTCTCAACTCACTCAACTAAACTCAACTCAAAGGTACTCAACTCAAGATATGATACTCAACTTAAAGGTATTCAACTCAAGATACTCAACTCAATATACTCAAGGATAAAGCAACAATAAAAGATGCAATATATGGAAAACTTTTAAAACAAGAGATAATAACTCAATCTTATTGAAGAATACAATTATAACTCAGTTTGTATATAAATACACAATATAATTCTGTGGGAATTTCTCTAACCGACAACCATCACTATGAGCTATGTGATGATACAACGTCTTGCCCACACTGCCAGTACTTTCCTATACCTTGCCGGGGTATAGAACCTCTCAACAAAGTGGATACACTAGTCTATGCTAAAAAGCACTAAGGAATCATCTAAAAAATATGACCCTTTCTACCCACGTTGGCTACATCGTTTATGGGGGCTGTGGGTTGTCTGAACTCTCCCCCATATCGGTGCTCAATACTACTCCCAAAATATAACTAGCTCATATGTTTAAAAACATAACTCTTTCTATCTTTTGAGATTGTTACTCAAAAATCTTTCTCTTAAAAGAGATAGTACTCAAACTGCTCAAAACTATTTTAGAAATCTCAATTTCCTCTCCTCCTAAATGTAAAAACATTTACTCTTGGGAATACTTAGTTCTCATATATCATTTTAAAGAAAATGAACTTAGCTCTACTCTTCCCCAACTCAGTGCTCAAGTCTTTAAAGCAAGTTTTAAAACAGTCTATAAAAATACTTCTTAAAATAGGGTTCATGCCGAATAATGGACGTGAACGACTCAATTCAAGGTTTTCAATAACCATGCATAGAATTCAATACTCTGAACTCAACAACTCCAGAACTTAAGGAGTCAATGATACTACTTATCTCAAGAATGCTCGACTCGAAGGGTTCATGCGGAATTAGGGGCGTGAACTACTTAACTCAACGACTCAATGATACCTCTCATCTCAAGACTGCTCGACTAATAGGGTTCATGCGGAATTATGAGCATGAACTACTCAACTGAAGGACCTTCATGGGTAACATGTAGTATCCCGATGATTAGAAATATAATCCCAAAATGATTAGGAACTCAATACTCAAGATTTAGAACTTGAAGATACTACTCCTCTCAAAGATACTCAATTGATGGAGTTCATGCAAAATTTATGGGAATGAACGACTCGACTCAAGGGTCTAAATAACAATATGGACTTATGTATACGACTCTTCTCATTCCCCTACTTACTTCCTCGAAACTCAGTTTAAAACTCAAGTGTTGGCTTTGAAAAACTTCTCAAGATTTATAACTCAAAATAGGGTTCATGTTGAATTATAGACAAGAACAAATAAACTCAAGGATCTCTATAAAAATATAGAAACTTAATATTAGGAATATAATTTTTAAACGAACCATGAACTCAAGAACTCAAATCAACGTATCTCAAGAATACTCAAATCTAGGGATAGAATCCTAGATTTCTCTTTTACTTATTTGAAAGAAGATGTGGGTGTGAGGATGAACTAGTCCAATACTATGATAGCCTTAAAAAAAGGTTCTTGAAGAATCTTGAAGAAGAACTTGATTAGAAGCCTTGAAACCCTAGCTTGAAGGTAAACGATCGAGAAAACCTTTCTTGAGATTCTTGAATTAGTTTCTTGAAATCTCTATGGCCAAGAATTCTGATTTTCATTAGTGATTCATAATTGTATGGAGTAATTCGAGTTGAAAAAAGTGGAATTCTTGGAGAAAGACTTACCTTGAAGAAGAATCTTGAAAAAGATGGAATGAATCTTGCATGAAGTCTTCTACTTTGATTTTTCATCAGGGTTTTGCCCTAGGGTTTGAGAGTGAAGAGAATGATGAATTAAAAAATGAAAATCTAATTTTTTGAGCACTTTTATTAGTCAAGAAATTTGTTTAGGGTTTTCTTGGACGTAAAAAGGCAAAAACGACGCTTTTTAATGTTTTCCCGTCGGCTAGTTCGTAACAGCACTGTATCAGGTTACAAAAATAGTCATAACTTTTTTCTCAGATATTGGATTGATGTGAAATTGGTAGCATTGGAAAGTAAATTCAAATACCT
>JAJONQ010054017.1:0-10023 GCA_036250385.1 Solanum microdontum
ATTCACCGAGAGGTCATTTATCTCGCCCCTTCTTCAAAATCTTCAATTTTCAGGGGGTGAATTTAACGGTTGCATCGAGATCGCCAAACTTGTTGACGATGCACCGAGCTGCTTTTCAAGTTCGCCAACTTTTATAGGCTCTGTACAACTCTTGTATTGAGCCAAACGGCGGATCCAGTCGGGCTCGCCAACCTGAAATTTCCCACACTTTCCTCATTTTAACCTGCAACATCAACACACCATTATTCATAAAAGTAAAATCCTAAACGTTTAAGACCTTGGGTTACCTCCCAAGAAGCTCCTTATTTACCGTCGTGGCACGACGCAAGTCATTGCTCAAGTTTCGTTATTGGGGTTGGCTATGTCCTTATTAGGCAACCCCCTATTTTTCTGCGGATGTAGTTCAGGCCACGCATGACTCATTAGGTCCTCAAGCAGTTGGACAGCTTTAGAATGATACCAAATAGTTCGTTTCATTTCTTTGATTTCTTCTTCCAATCCCTCCAGCTCTTTGTCTTGCTTGGTCATCTTGCGGAGAATTGTTTAGAGAATTCCCTCAATGTGTTTGATCTCCTTGTTCTCATTGTTTCTTCTATTATGAGGGGTAATGTATTTATCCTACCCTTTGCAATGAGCTTCGATCTTCACCATATTTCTTCTTAACTCATCCATTTGAGTCATTACTGCGGTCATCAAGAAATCATTTTCAACCTCTTTGCTTATTTTAGCCATATTGTGAAGCAGTTGAACTGTTATTGTATATGGCTGATTTAATGTCCCATCGGAAGGAGTTGGTCAACCAACATCTTGTTTCTGGGCCAAGACTTCGGTAGAAGCAATCAAGGAGGATCGTATCAGAAATTTCATGAGTGGGGCATTTAGTTAGCAGTTCATTGAATCTTGCCCATGTCTCATGGATGCGCTCATCCTCCAATTGCTTGAAGGTTAGGATACGATCCCGATACATAATTACCTCTAATGGAGGAAACTCCATTAGCTCCCAAATATTTCTCGCTTTCCCTTGCTTAGATTCAGACAAATCACAAAACAAAACTAAAAATTAAGTTAGTGAACTACCATTTATAAGAACAGAAACTCTACTAAACTAAAAATTCTCAAATGACACAACTTCGCGGCAGCGGCGCCATTTTGATGCTCTCTTTTTTACCACCTCTTGCATTGGAGGGTTCAATCTCCGTTGATGTTCCACACTAGGTTTACATTCACTGTCGAGCCGAATCTTGTGAGTACAGATGCCAGGAGGAATTCCTACTATATCGGCTATTGTCCATCCAATAGATTTTGTATGCTTCCACAGGACTTCAATGAGCAATTTCACCTGCCTTTCAAGAAGATTGGCGGCGATAATTACCCGTAAAGTATTATTGGCTCCAAAGTAGGAATATTTGAGATGAGAGGGTAGAGCTTTTAACTCCGAATTTGGTGGTTCTTCTATTTATGGCTTTGCAGGGGGACGTTCTCTATTTTTCAAGTCGATATCCAACTTGATTGGATTCCTTGAATATGCTCCTAATGATCATCCCTAATTGGTCTGAATCTTTTGAGTTAATGTGTGATGCTAGCGATATGGCACTGGGGGTTGTGTTGGGGCAAAAGTGTAACAAATTGTTCACCCAATCTACTACGCAAGCAAGACGCTAAATAGTGCCCAGCACAAATATATGGTCATCGAACAAGAGTTGCTTGTAGTAGTTTATGCATTTGAAAAATTTAGGGCATACTTTCTAGGCGCCAAAGTAATCGTACACACTTATCATGTTGCACTCCGGTACTTGATGGCAAAGAAAGATGCAAAACCACGATTGATTAGGTGGGTACTACTATTATAAGAATTTGATTTTGAGGTAAAAGATCGAAAAGGATGTGAAAATCAAGTGGCTGATCATTTATCAAGGTTGTAAGCAAGGGCTAATGCTGAGCATGAGTTTGACATAAACGACTCTTTCCCCGATGAATGGGTGTTTGCAATATCCCTCAAGCATACACCATGGTATGTAGATTTTGAAAATTACATTATGTGTGGGCTAATGTCGGATGAGTTGACCTTTTACCAACAAAAAAGATTCATGTTCGATGTTCAAAAGTAATTTTGGGATGAACCATACTTATTCCGAGAATGTGCTGACTAAGTCATCAGAAGGTGCGTTCCGGAAGAAAAACTGGTAGAAATTCTCCATGCTTACAATACATCTCCAGTGGGAGATCACCATAGTGGTATTCACACCGTCGCTAAAGTTCTCCAGAGTGGATACTACTGGCCGTCACTCTACAAGGGTGCACATGAGTTTGCAAAGAAATGCTCTAAATGTCAGCAGCAAGGCGGAGTGTCTAGAAGACACAAATTACCTCTCACTCCTATTTTAGAGGTTGAGTTATTCGATGTATGGGGGATCAATTTCATGGGCCCATTTGTGAGCTTATTTGGAAATAAATATATCTTAGTGGCTGTAGATTATGTTTCCAAATGGGTGGAAACCATCGCACTTCAAAACAACGAAGGAAAAAGCATTGTCCAATTCCTGAAATGCTACATCTTCGCAAGATTTGGCACTCCGAGAGTAATCATTAGCGATGGGGGATCCCACTTTTGCAATAAGTGGTTCTCAATGACACTGAGTAAATATGGGGTGAAACACAAATTGGTAACCCCATATCATCCCCAAACAAGTGGCCAAGTCAAAGTGTAGAATCGGGAATCAAAAGCATCTTGGTAAAGACAGTAAATGTTAATAGAATTGACTAATCTAGGAAACTCAATGATGCACTATGGGCATATCGGACTGCTTATAGAACACCTATCGGGATGTCTCCATATCAGTTGGTTTATGGTAAGGCTTGTCATTTGCCCATCGAGTTAGAACACAAAGCATTGTGGGCATTGAAAGCTTTAAATTTGGACTGGTCAAAAACTTCAAGGGAGAGAGTAGAGCAGCTGAACGAACTGGATGAATTGAGACTCAAATAATATGAAAATTCATCCATCTATAAAGAGAAGATGAAGAAATGGCATGATGCTCGAATACTCAAGCTAGACTTCGAGGTAGGAGATTGGGTTTTGCTAAACAACTCGCGACCAAATGGTTTGGACCGTTTAGAGTAAAGCGAGTGTTCGTCAATGGTGCCATAGAAGATGAAGATCAGGAAGGACCTTCATTTACAGTGAACGGTCAACGTCTGAAATTGTATTTGGGGGATTGTCAAGAGATTTCATTGGTTGAAGTGGTATATTTGGAAGACGCCTGAAGGCGCTGCTACGTCGTGCCGCGACGTTAACTAAGGCGCTGTTTGGAAGGCAACCAAAAATCCCTTTTATTTACTTTATTTTTATTATTATCAGTAATTATTTCATGGTAATGGAATTGTATGTTGTTTGTGCAGGTGAAAGTGCGAGAAGTGTTTGAAAAATTGAAGGATGGCAAACAATAGATCCTATCGGCGAGTCACCGACAGGGTCGGTGAATCCAACCTTATCCACCATTTTACTCAAGACATCATCAACACTGAAGTTTGTAAAACTCTGCGAGATTTAGAGATTATTTGCGAATTGCCGACCATTTCTGCAATCACACTGAAAATTGCCATTTGGACCTTCACAGTGACTGAAGATTCTGTAAAACTTGGCGAGTCGAGAGCTTGCTCAGCGAATCGCCAAGAGGTTCGGCGATCAGAACTAATGTCACCGAGTGGGTGAAAAATTGGACAGTCTTTGTTAGCCAAAGGTTTAAAAGTTTCAACTTCATTCACTTTTCCGCATTATCTGCCTGAAATCACACCTGCACTCTATTTTCAATATCCCTACACTTTTAGAGTATTTTAGTTAATCAATTTGTATGCGGATTAAGATTACATTGCTTCCTAGAATTTCAATTACCATCTGAGCAGCGCAAAAGCCTCACTTTGATTGCCTACACTGTGACATCTTGTTCTCCAATGCATTGAGTGGAGTTAATCTGCGAGGGGTACATACCTTTGGAGCAGCTCATGATTTAGATGAGATGAGTAAAGCTAACCTTGTTGCAGCAAATGAAGCAGAGAACCAGAGTCAGGAAGGGGACACACCGGGCACTGTTACCCAGACACATAGAGCGGTGGCTTAGTCAGGATCACCTCTTTACCGCCCTCTTTGTCTTCCTTAAATTATCATGTAGGATGCTTATTACTTGCATTTGAGGACAAATGATTTTATTTGTGGTGGGGTGAGGCCCACACCTTCTGTGTTGATATTCATGTTGTTTTGTATACATTTAGGCTATTCTGTTTAAAATTGTTTTTTACACTGGCTTTTGTGAATGTTTGAGCTTGAGGCTCCTTTTATCTTTTAATTGCAAATGATTTTGACCCTTCCGAATTTTTTTGAATTTTTCACACATTTTTGCCACCCCTTGTGAGTTGAATGTGGCTGCTCATTTGCAAAAGATTGAGTCTCAATTTTGATCAATATCGATGACTTGAATAGTGTTCTCAATTTAACGAACATGAATGCGCGGCTACGACGAGGCCAAATGAAGTTGCATAAACAATATGTGACCTCTTTGCATCATGTTGTGTTTAGCCATTTATCTAATTGATTCTCTTGTAATGACCATTGCACGCTAGCGAAAGTGTGTAGTCTTGTTTGACTTAAGTGTCCATGCCTTGTGTGATTAGCTTGCTTTGAACCATGCATGAATAAACCTAGAATTTACCCCGTTAGTCTGATTGATTTAGAAAGGTGTCCTCTTTAGATGATCTTAGACAATTTTAAAGAGTGTGAGCCAAATTTGACATATACCTCTTTTGTGGCCTACCCATGAGCATGTGAAACTCTTTTGAACACCCTTTGAGCCATACCTTTCTTTGGAAGAACCTTGATGAACCTTAGACCTTACTTGACCCACTACCTATAATCCTCTTGATGTGTGGTTTAGCGAATAGCCAACTAAAAGCCTAAGTTGGGGGTGTGGTGAAAAGGAAAAGGAGAAGTCAAGAAGTGCAAGAAAAGTCCCCCTTAACCCATGGTATTGCATAAAATAGTACCCCTTAAAAAAAAAACTCTGGAATAAAGTACAAAGGAAATCAGGTTTCCAAGCAATCAATGGAGGTGAATAAAAAGATGACTTAGAAGCACTAGAAAAAGAATTGATAAAGGAAAAGACGGGAATGCCTTGAGAATACCACATCTCACGAGAAAAAAAATCACTTAGCCTAAATGATCATACCTTTCCACTCATCCCCATTACAAGCTGTAGAAAGACTTTTTGATCTTGAGTGAGCTGGACCAAAGATCGATTAGAAAATAAGGGCAAACCTATTGGTGAAAACATGCACTGTGTTCCTCTTTTTCAGTGTGAGCATTGCATTTGATTACTGATCTTGAATTGATTAACCTATATGTGTGAAGATGGAATCATTCTTTACGTGAGGGCATTTAGATACTTTTTGTTCAGCTTGAACTTGCACAAGAACCAAGTATTGCGAGTATGAGAATCTTTGGTAATGGTGTGTCACAACATGAATCTTTGAGTACACAATTCATCCTTGCATAAGTGAATTGAGTCTTGCTGTGTGCATTCCTGATTGAGACTTGTGTAGCACTGTTTGAGACACCCTTTTTGAACGGCTGAACTTAAGTTTGCTTGAGGAAAAGGAAAATTTTAAGTTGGGGGTGTTGATGAGTCCACAAATTGGACTCATTTAGGGCTTTATTTTTATAGAAATAGTGTCCTCAAATGCTTATTTTGTCTCAATATCGGATGAAAACTCTTAAGTTTCATGTATTTGAAGTTTTAGTGGAAGCATGGACACTAAGGCGCAAAAAGGAACAAAAAAGCTGAAAAGAAAGAAGAAGTTGAAACCTGAGCATCGCCAAGCACACTTGGCGATTTGCCGAAGGAACACACTCCGCCCTTTATTCTAGTACGCGAAGCCCTGAAGGAAAAGGATAAAAAAGGCGATGAAAGGAGTAGTCGGCGCTTCGCCAAATAGTTTCGTGAAGCAGTACTACACCGCCTAATGGTCCAGAATGTGAAGATGCTGAAGGTAAGCAAGAAACGACGATGAGACAGTAGAAGGCCGAGTCACCGAGTTATTCGACGGCCGCGACTAACCTCGCCGAGTAATCCGCCAGCACTAATTTCTGAAGTTTATAAATACTCAGAATTTCTTCCCACAGAGCAACACACAATGAAGTTTGCAAGGTTTTCTTTCCACAGAAGGCGCTGCTATGTATGTGTAGCAATGAGCAGCAAAGAGGAAGAGAGTGAGTGATTTAATTTGTGTGAAAGGGTTTTTCCCTAGGAATTTTTTGTGTAGCAATGAGCAGCAAAGAGGAAGAGAGTGAGTGATTTAATTTGTGTGAAAGGGATTTGTGCCCTAGGAATTTTTTATTACTAAGATAGCAACGCTTTTTGCAAAGTTTTTTTTAATTTCGTGCTATATATCACTCTTTAGTTTAAAAAGAAAGTAGCCACCATTAAAAAAATTATAGCAAAAAACTCAATAACATTACCGACAAAAAATTCGTCGTAGATTGCGTCGCTAACACTTAAATGTAGCGATAGAAATAAGTTTATCACGAATTCCATAGGCAATTATCTAATTTAGTTGGAAAAATAGAGGCGCCAAATTTTAGCGCCTAAATTTAGCGACAAATTTACTTTTTTGTCGTTATTCTGTCACTAATTTAGGTCCCAATATATTATTCGATAATTTAGCGACTAATTTATATTTCCGTAGCTAATTCATCGTTATTTAGCGACGAAATATTGTTTGTCACTATAATCTGTCGCTAAATGCTATTTTTTTTGTAGTGTTCGGTCTAACCTTGATTTTCGGTAAGTCTTGGATAGCTTAACTGAAAACCATCTGATTTGTCACCTCTTGAGTGAAACTTCTCATCATACATCTTCCGAGACAACATTTCCATGACCCACCTCAATTGCATTCATTGAATTCACACTACTTACTATGACATGCTTAGATAAAATATTGAGTTGAGCCATCAATTTAGCAATACTTTTATCACGCTCTCAATTGTTCTCCTATTGCTCCCTAAACATTCCCAAATGTGGGAATGGCACATGATCCTCATTGGTGTACCAAGCTTGATTAATTCTCATCAATTTAATAAGAAATCTTGATACCACCACAAATGGTTGGCTTACTATACCACCTTGAATGAGATGGTCAGCCAACCCTTTATTTACCGCATCAAAACTCTGAGAGAAGTATTGCAACAATAGCTTTTCCAGAAAACCGTGGTTTGGGTATTGTAGAGATACCCTTTTAAAACATAGCCAAGCATCATTTTTGTGTTCTCCATTTACTCTTTTGAAATTTTGAATTTCATCCCTTAATGTCTTCACTTCAGAAGGAGGAAAGTCTGTCTCGAGGAATGCCTAAATCAATTCTTCCCATGAGGTGATAAAATTGGGTGGCAACTCGATCAACCACCTAGTAGCCTCACCCATTAAGGAAAACAGGAACAACCTCAACTGCATTGACTTTTGTGAAATATCCTCAGCAACGAAAGGTCAACACACATTCACAAACTTAGAAAGGTGGTCATTAGGATCTTCATGCTCAAAACCTCCAAATAATCTTCTCATTTTGATCAGTTGCAACATTAGTTCTGTTACATTGAAGGTAGAATTCTTAGGAACACGAGGTAACCAAATTGCTTCAATCTTCTTAGAATTCATGTCATCCATATTTCTAACATCATTATCTGTCACGACCCAAGGGTACCCCCTAGATTTAACATGGCGTATAGAACCCCAAAGGACTTCATACAAGCCACTTAGCTCTCATAACATAAGAAATAGAACAATAAGAGTAAACCAGTAGTCCAAGTCCAAATAATTTTATAAAAGAAAAGCGAAAGTCTAATACACTTGTCTCATTATATCCATCTAATACAATAGAATGAAATTGGGCCTAGCCCATACATCATGTCCAAAAGAGAAAATACATGAAAGAAGGTGAAACAATAAAACTCTGTCCTTAAAGCATGAGGACTCACCAAAGCTCAGATATATCTCAAACCAACCTCTAGCCACGAAACCCTGAAACCTGACTGTCGGACCCTACATTTGGGGAAATGTAGGCAAGAGTATGCGTTAGTACAAAACAATGTACCAAGTATGATAGCCATGCATAAAACATTTAAATCATGCTAAAAGGGACATTTCATTTCATGACATGCAATTGACCAAGCTAAACATGATAGAAGAGAGTTATAAAACATAAGTCATAAATCATGGTCAATGCAAGCTAACTTCATCTTTAAAACCTTTGAATTCATATGTGATACTTCTTGAAGTAACCTTAGTTCATTATTACTTATGGGGAATTAGCCTTAACCGACATGTAAGACCATGTGAGCTATTAACATAGAATTCGGTGTCTACCCCACACCGAAAAAAGATGACCTACTTGCAAAGGTAAGACCATAAACTTCTAGCTATTGTGGATTCACTAGCTAATGTCTATCTGAGACAACATTCTATGTTGGCACATAGCTATGGGATAAGGATATTTCTACTAGAAACCCGGCCTCTACTAGAGGGAGAGCTTCCATCTCTTGAGATTGCTTCTAGAAACTTGGCCTCTACTAACGAGAGAGCTTCCATCTCATCATGAATATCCACTTGGTGCTAAGCATAAATCTCATGGAATAGTCATTTCTTACTTGACTTCATTGATCATGGAAAGGTGCCCTTGGATAACCAAACCAAGCTAGTTCATTAGCTTTTACTCTTTGATTCAATTAGGTGAGAAAGTCTTTCAACCTAAGAATCTTTTCTATGTGAGGAAACCATTCACATCATGCTTGTATGTGTTTAGTGAGAATATCCTTTCACAACACAACATCATCATTGGTACCTTACTCTCAAAGCACCCTTAAAACATTTGCATATATTTCATCAAACAATGCATAAGTCCATAATTTACCTCTTGAGGTTCAAAACCTACTTTCAATCACCAATGCTTAGAAAAAATGGGTTAGATATGGATTTCATCATAAATTCAAGTAAAGCTTGCAATACATGCTTAATTTCATAAAACTCTTCCTTGAAGGTCAAAATCCCACATCATATGATTCATAACTTGAAAACATGGGGGATTACATGGGTTAATGGGGAAATCATCATAAAATCATCATATTTCATCAATTTATGCATAAGAGATCATAATTCAATTATTTAAATCAATAATGAAAAGAACCCATGATAATTGAAGAAAACCCTTACTCAATTGGGGAATTCTACCTTTAGAAATAGAGGAATTTGGGAACTCCATGAATGGAAGGAATCCATGGATGAAAACTATCATGCATTGAATCCAAATGCTAGCCTTCAATGAAGGAATTGAGACCTTGACTTAAAACCTTAGGTGAATCTTTCTTTTTCTTCTTCTTCGAGTTTTTAGAGAGAGAATTATTTGAGAGCTCTTCTTTTTTATGAGTTTGGAGAGAATGATTTCTATTGGGAAATTTGGGGGTAAAAAGGCTTATATAAAGGTCCTAAACATAGGAAAAATGACATAGTATAAGAACTAATTAATTAAGAAAAGACCCAACTGCCCCTAAAAATAACTGACATGTGACCATTCACGAACCCCAATCGATGGGCCGTGGTCTGACCCACGACCCGTCCTGGTGGACCGTCGTTCATGGTCAGGAAGGTCATCTTTGGGTTATCGAACCACAGCCCGTGGTCTGACCTACGGTATGTTGGTAAGGCTGTGGACCTAGACTGTCACGCCCCGAGCTATCCCCGAGACGCGGACATGGGACCTAGGACCACACGTGATCCCAAGCTAACCCTGCTGGCATGATCATGAGCATACTAAAGATAATAAACTGATGCGGAAGCTAAATCATAAATAAATTGAAGAGATGGGGAATACCCATATACCATAACTTAATATATCAAATCTGAGAGTTTAATACAAAAGAAATATCAAACTCAAAACACTAAGCTGAATCTAACTATGTCTGAAATAAGCCTCTAAACTGACTAG
>JAJONQ010054023.1:0-10445 GCA_036250385.1 Solanum microdontum
TAAAATGAACTACGAATATTTACAATATTTGACAGAATCTATGGAAGATATAAAACTATTAGAACAATTAATGGAAGAAAATTTATATATGTACCTAAGAACCCAAGATATGTTATATCTAGAATATATCATAAATACTATTAAAGAGATATCAAGATTAAGACACTTAGCAAAAGAATATTATAATAAAATCTTTAAAATGGATTCCTCACCTACCGAAAAATGCACTTACCACACTACCAAAAAATCTTAGTATATCATGAATTTATCACCTACCAATAAAATGAATTCTGCACCGAAAACTGTGGGAAGTGGCAACGAGTAATGTAATTAATCTTGTTTTAATTAGTTGGATTTCACTTGCAACTTTGAATTATGAAGTGCAATTTTGAAAGAAGTGCAATTTTGCACGTGTCGGCATCAGCAATTATACCGGTAGGGTATTGTTTGTTGGGTAATGTAAATCACCAAAAAATTTGATCAAAATTTGGTCAGAAATTTAAAAAGTCTATAATATTTTTTTTATTTTAAAATAATTTTTTTTTCCATTTTTTAATTAAAAGGTCTTAAAGTTAAAAGGGTAAAAATGTTCAAAAAGATAAAATAATATAGTGTAAAATATGTTATTTTACTATTTTGGCCAAATTCTGGCCAAAAGGATTTTCTTATTTATTTTCATAGTGATTTTATATAATTTTTAGTCAAACTATTGACAAAAAGTTTAGTTTCATGTTCCTGTTCTTTTTGATTGGTTAGGATTTAATTTTTTTTGAATTATTTGGGCATTGTCTACATTACACGATGACACCATTTTTTTCATGTGTGTACAATTTACATATGAATTTAGAGTTTGTAACGAATAAATAGTGTTGCTATTAAATGGTCTATTTGTTTGAGAATTGAGATCACTTAGAAATTTTTAAAGTTTTATATATGTGGAATTATACTAATCAATGAATTGAAAATTATGATTAGTAAATAGGATCTACAAAAGTGATCCATTTATTTGAGTCATGGAATATCTTTAACGTATCATTTATAAATTGTAATAAGTGAATACTAGTGGTCAATATTTCCTTACTTGAATAGAGATTTGCCTTATGATGCTAATAATGCTTAATTAATTCACGAAAAAAGGTATTGACATTTTCACTCAAAAGGAGAAAACCTATATCTTGAATTCTGAGATGTATTATACAAGAGGACAATATGATAAGTGTTGTGTCTTAGACAAAGGAAGGACACAACTTATGCCTTATGCTCATGAGAAAATTATTAAAGGAGAATAAAATCTTAATCAAGTTATTTTAATCTTTAACTATGTCTAAAATGCAAGTTAATTTTTAAATTTGGTCATAGTTTAGGTGGTCATGAAATTTTTATCTCTGGTTGACTTGCAATTTGATGATTCCATTTAAAATCATTTTAGATGGGTTTTAGGTAGTTTGTCATATTAAAATTTTGATTTTAAATAAGATAAGATCATTCTTTATGTCAATTATGCTTATATTAAATTGTGAATATGATTGTGCATGGTTATTTAACATGAATTGATGTGTCATGAGAATGTAGGTCATATTGTTTTAATTCCTAAAGATGCTTAAATCACTTGAATTTGAATTTGATCATAACTTTGGAAATAATTTTTTTATAGACTCCAATTGACCTAAAATTTGATAAGTTCATTGGAAACCGCCTAGGAAGAAATACTCATTGCTATGCGGTTATGGTTTTTGAGGCCGTTAAAATGATTTTAAAGTTATTCTTTCGGATTAAAATGTTAGTTAGTATGAAAATAATCCTTTATATCGATACTATTTATGTTTAATGTGGTACATGATTACACGTGATCATTTAACATGATTGATATATGATAAGGATAAAATTCTGATTATTTTTCCTTAAATAATTTGAATCTGAATTTTATTATAGCTTTGGAGATAAATATTATCTTGAACTCTAATTGATCTGAAATTCGGTAGGTTCATTAGAAATGATCAAATTAAAAATACTCATTGTTATGCAGTGATTTGTAATTTGAGGTCCTTCAGATGATGTTTTTGAAATTTTTTTGTATCTTGAAAATTAATTTTAATGAAAATTACTTGACTATGATTGTGGTGATAGAGATTGTTTTCTATGGTCTTCATTATTAAAGCACATGTTAATTATTATATTAAGTTGATTATTGTTTGACATATTCTTCAGCTAGTAGTCTAGCACTCTTATATCTCTGCAAGTACTTTAGCACTCCTATTTAAGAGGAGTTAGTTTAGGCAATTGGTTAGTCAATTCTTGTATATAAACACAATATTGGATCAATGAAATATATCGATCTCTTGCTTTTATATGGTACCAGTGCCCTAATATACTCTAAAGAGTAAAATCTTTTTTTTTCCTTTTCTCTTCCACCCACCCTCCACAAATGGGAGACGCTACTCGCGTTGTTAATGCTGATTATAATGTCAGCGCAATGATCGTTTAATTTAACCATGCTTCCGAATTGCCCATAAAATTACATGGCAGTCATAACTTTGCAACATGGAAGGCACAATTCTCCATGCTTATGCATGGTCATGATCTCTATGGTCATCTCAATGGGTCTACTACTTCCCTATCTCACACTATCACAACTGGCACAACCCAAGTGTCAATCCTGCATTTGCTCTTTGGTTTCGACAAGACCAACTCATTCAAAACGCACTTATGGCATATGTTGATCCAACGATTGCTACAACGATTGCCAATGCTAACTGATGAGTCCACGATTTGGACTCATTTTAGGGGTTTATTTTAATAGATTTAATGTCCTCAAATGCTTATTTTGTGCCAATAAATGATGTAAATCCTTGATTTCCAGATATTTGGATTGAGGAACAAAGCATGGACACTAATGAGCAAAATGGAACAAGGGAGCTGAAAGAACGAAGAAATGAAGGTCTGGTGATCGCCTAACCCATTGGGCGAGTCGCCGAATGGCTGTGATCTTACCTAAAGTTCCAGTGTGTCAAGCCTTGAAAGAGAAAATCAAGTCGGCGATTGAATGGAGTAGTCGGCGTGTCGCCGAACGGTTCTGTGATGCAGTGTTAGATCGCTCAAAGTTACAAAACGTGAGGATGCTGAAGGCCAAAGTAAAAAGGCGATGGCGTTGATCAAAGGGTGGATCATCGAGTGGATCGGCGATCCCGACTTACTGCGTCGAATGGTCCTTCACATCATATTCTTGGCGACTATAAATACATTTTTGAATTCTTAGTTTAGAAAGAGAGTTTTTCATAATATAGAATTTCTTATTAGTTTTAGACAAAACTCTGAGTTTGGAGACAATAATTTTCTAAGCTTTGAAGAATTGAAGTTTTTCATTTTTGAGAAATTGGAAGTGGGACTTTAAGATTCTTCAATTTAGACCTTTGTAAACATGAAATTAATCTTACCCAGTTGATAGAAATACAATTTGGTAACTATTTCTATCTTTATATATGTCTAGCTAAAACCCCAATTCTTGGGGTGTGATTATGTGATTATCAGTTGATTTAGCTTATGGGTATTGTTAATTGATAGTTTAAATGCTGTTTAAAAGTGATTTCATTCAGTAGTTGTGGGTTAATTTAAAGAGTTGTAGTTGCAAATGCAATTCTACCTTCGTGTTTTTGGCTTTCTCGAGAGAGTGGTTTCAAAGCCAAGATTACTAATTTGATGGTCTGTGGGTATTGGGTTGTCATAGGTTCAGCTCGAGAGAGTGAATCCAAAATCCTTTCCACACATTCAGCTCGAGAGAGTGAATGGACTAAAGCATAGGTTGTTCTTAATTACTGCTTATTGATGTTCGAGAGAAACCAACTTGATTCGAGATAAATTATTCGAGAGAAAGTTTATCCCCACTAAAGTCTAGCTGTTTCACTTATTTATAACTATTTACTATCAGTTGCAATTTGCCATTTGTCTACCTTAGCCTTTAATCCAATCACATCCCAAGAACCAGTCTTTGTACTTGTTGATTCGTATTATTTGTTGATGTTGTAGTTGATCATTACAATCAAACCCCCCCTATTATTTGACACTTGTGTCACCCTTTAATATTAACTATGCTTTTATTAGTAAATATTTTTACCTATGATTGACTTGAACATATTTGTACTTGGCTCTTGAATCCTAATCACGTACCACTCCCTATGGAATTCGACCCCAACTTACTTTGTTGGGTTATATTACTGACTAACGATCATTGGCACTTAGAATTGGAAGAAGTGTCCTGATACGTGAAATCAAAATGACGCTGCTGTCGGGGAGTGGTGTTGGTTAAGATTCTTTGGTTAAGTTGAATCTTGTTCTTGTTAGTCATAGTTGAACTTACTTAATTTTAGTTTTGTTTTGCTTGTTTGTGTTTTGAAACAGGAAGTATGAGTGTGAACGGCAACAATGGTAGCCAAGTAGGCCACCAAGATGACATCGGAAACCTCAACGATGTCAACAAGCCTATGCTAATGACCCCCATCTTATGCGTAGAATTGGTGACATTCGCTTGCCTCCTGCCGAAGGGAATGCGGTGTTCCATATCACAAGTACTATGTTGCAGCTCTTGTAATTGAAGGATTTGTTTGGTGGTTTGGCTCATGAGGATCCCCATGAGCATATTAGAAACTTTATGGATGTTTGCGGACCGTTCTCCTTCAAGAACATATCCTAAGAGTCGGTCCGGTTGAGGTTGTTCCCGTTCTCTTTGATGGGAGAAACATGTAAGTGGGTGGCTGAATTTCCACGTGAATCAACCACTTCGTGGGAGGAGTTGGTCACCCCATTTCAAGTGCGATTTTTTCCTCCTTCGAAGATGATGACTCTTCGGGATAGCATTCAGAGCTTCAAGCGTTTGGAGGGTGAGACAATTCATGAAACTTGGCTACAATTCAAGAAGTTGGTGCTACATTTCCCAACTCATGGCTTGCCTGATAACGTGTTGCTGCAGTATTTTTATCGGAGCCTTGATTCGGTAAACAAGGGTGTTGCTGACCAACTTTCTCCCAGAGGTTTGATGCAGCAACCTTATGTTATAGCGGCTCAGCTCTTGGATAGCATGACCACAATCAACCGGGCATGGTACACCCGTGAAGACCAGGTCTCCCCTCTCACATTTTAATTGACCAAGGAGCAGATAGAGAAAGATCAAGAGAGGGACCAGAACATGGCCAAGATCATGACACAACTTGACATTTTGTCCAAAAATGTCATGGGAGCAGGTGCTCGAGGTGTCAATGTTGTGGGTGTCGGGTGTGTTAATCCGGATGAGGCCAAGTTTGAGGGTTTGTACAACGAAGTGGTGAACTTCCTCGCTAACCAAGGAAGTGGTTATCGTTCATACTACCCGAGGCAGGATGGTAACCAAAGTTGGAACAAGGAGGAAGGTTGGAAGGATCGTGATCGAGATTGGAGGGACCGTAACCCCACTTGGAAAGAGAGAGACGGGAAGAAGGACATATATGTTCCTCCCCATGAGTGCCAAAATCTAAAGGATTTCGAGGGAGGGAGGTCGGAGGATATGCTTTTTCGTATCCTCAACAAAGTTGAGGGGTTGGACAAGATTTTGAAAGAAATGAAAGAAGATGTGTCGACCCTTAGCCAGACGGTTACCTCCCATTCAATATCGATCAAGCAGTTGGAGACCCAAATGGGTCATATCTCATCTCATCTAGTGATACTATGGCTAACCCCAAGAATGAGGTTTGAGTGTAGACTTGCGTCGTGCTGCGACTATAACTAAGACGCTGCTTGGAAGGCAACCTATGTTTTTATTTGCTTTATTTTTAAGTTTGAAATAATGGTGTGTGAATGTAGAGGTCAAAGTGTGGTAGGTGTTTGAAAAGTACAGGTTGACGAGCTGAAAGTCCAATCGGTGCATCGCCGAAGAGGTTGGCAAGCCCGACTTGGACCGCCGTTGGACTCAAGACAATTTGAAATTGGAGTTTGTAAAACTCAGCGAGCCCAGGAGCAACTTGGCCAATCGTCGAACAAGTCGGCGATCACTACCTAGTCCAGCGTTTGGACCCCCACATTAACTGGAGGTTCTGTAAATCTCAGCGAGGTAAGTGCCCACTCAGCGAGAAAAACTTATGTCGTCAAATGGGAAAGAACTGAATGGTTTTTAAAGGCCAAAGGTTTAAACTTTTAAACTCTTTCACTTTCCCTCACTTTTAAACTTCGCAAACTCACACTCGCACAATATTTTCTATATTTCTTGCATTTTCTTCTCATTTTAGTCATTGGATTTGTGTTCGGAGTTGAATTACTTTGCCGCCAAGTGTTTCAAAGTATTTATTCATCATCTAATTTTGGTTTTCCGAACCCCATGTTTTAATTTAGCGATTTTGACTCGTATACATTGATTTTGATATTAATGATGTGTGGTGGGCCTCTCTAATAGTGTTCGTATGCTAGAATGCCTATTTTAATTCGAACATTTTTCCCGTATTGCCTTTATTGTTGAATTCCTGAGTTTTTCATGCTTGAAATAGGTTAAAAATTGTGGGATTGTGCTTGCATGTTGTTGGGTCTAGTCGGGTGATGTCTAAGTAGCCCACATTTGTGCCAAATGACGTATTTTTCCCAATAATGGAGCAGTTGACATCATTCTTAAGGGAGAATGTCGTCAAATGACCAAATTTGGCCAAATCGGGAGAAGTCTGACTATCCCGAATGCATGGATGTAATGGGTCCTAGTTTAATTGTGGAAGTGCATATTTTGATTTTGTTTTTGGGGGCTGCGAGGTTGAATTTGAGAAGTTGGGTTTAAAGTAGGCAAGTTGGGTCATTTGGCGAGCTGAGTTGAGCTCGCCGAACCACTCGGCGGTTCACCGAAGTTCCCCATATCACCTTTAATTTCATTATTTAACTTGAAACAGGTTCTCTAACTTTCGGCGAGAAACCTGAGTTCGCCGAGTGCACTCGGCGACTCACCGAAGGTCTTCCTTGTTCGCCCTTTGTTTGAGCCCCTAACCCTTAATTGCACCGTAACTTTCGGCGGGCTAAACCTAGCTCACCGAAAGCTATTGGCGATTCACCGAAAGGCCATTCCCATCGCTAACATGCCAAAATTTTCTGAGATTTTTGAGTCAATCCTTTCGGCGAGCACGATCTAGCTCGCCCAAGAGATTCGGTGACTCGCTGACTGGTTCGCCGAGTTTGTCTGCAATTACTTCTCTTTGCTTTTGCTTGAATTTTTTCTAACTCTTTTTGATGTTTTGCAGACATGGATAGACCGAAACTTGCTGGTAAAAACATGCCACCCCGCAAGAAGGCCAAAGGGATAACTATCAATGAGGATGTAGTTGTATCCAGGGGCAAGGCCACCAAACTTCCCACAACTGGTGGGAAAGGAAAGGGAAAAGGAAAGGCACTTGCGACACTGGAGGCCACCTCCAACAGTGGCGGTATTTACGCCACTCACCTCACTACTTCTGAGAGTGAGGGTGAGCACCAGGAGCATCAGGCTGCAGTTTCAGAGCCTGAAGATGATGAACTGTTAGTAGCATAGAGGGCTGAGCTGCGATCTCAAAGGATGAACGATCTGTCTAGGATCAGGACTCCTCAGGCCACCACTGCTCCTCCTCCAGCTCCTATCACTAACAGTACAAGGTCTTCCTCCCAAATCTATGAACAGACTGAAGACCGAGGGGCTGAGGACCATTATCGAAGGGAAGCATTTGTCCACTGATGGGTTTATTGACAGGTACCCAGAGATAATGAGTTGCCTAAAATTGCACAACTTCCAACTCTTCACCAAGCCCGTGGCCCTTACATTCCTAATTGGGTCCGGAAGTTCTATGCTGCCTATGGAGCCTTGGTACCACAGAGAAAGAAGCAGGTAGAAGCCGATTGACTACGTAGTTGTCCGGGGAAAGAAGGTCAAGTGTGATAGTGAGGCTATTAATGTTGTCTTGGAATGTCCTAATGATATTGGTGACGAGTGCCAGCATCTGATCAGGACAAAGACACTGGAAAATATGAAGAAGTAGATAACCCTGCTAATATTAGACGGTACTCCTAAGTGGCTGGAGATTGGAGCACCGATTGAAAAGAAGGATCTAAACATAGCTGCAAGGTTCTGGTGTAGCTTCATCAGCAGCACTATCATGTCATCCCAGAACGAGTCGATTCTCCGCCTAACCAAGGCAGCATGTCTGGACTGTATCATTGATGAGACAAGGATAAATCTATGGATAATTATGGCAGAGGAGATGTTCATGAGGACCAAGCAGTGCCAGACTTCCCCCCCTTCCCGGTGTTGACCACCGAGTTGTGAAGATGAGCTCGGGTTCCTAGAGGCGAAGAAGGATGTGGAAGTTATTCCCACATCCTCTACTGATATCCGGAGAATCGAGGCGGAGTATTTGAAAGATGAGACAAAGAAGAAGAAGAAGACAGCCCCGGTGGACTTTTCCCCGGTTATTGACACAGACACACTACCTGCGGAGGCACCTTTTCCTACTCCGACCCCTAGACCTTCAGGTACATCCAGTGTGTGTTCCTTCTGACCCCCCTAGTTTCTCTGTTGCTACATTACCTTCTAGAGCTGTTGTTGTTGATGTTTCCCGGCCCCTGCTCACTCAGGTTGTACTACTCCAAATGGGGCAGCTAGCCCTTTCTGCCGATCGTCGTGCTACTAGGCTTGAGGCCTCCATTCCGGGCATGATTCAATCAGCCCTTGTTGATGTTGTGACACCCTTAAGTGCTACCACTGATGCCCTTGCGTCTAGGATAGCGGTGTGTGAGCGTGGCCAAGGGGCCACCGAGGAGGTGACGGCTCTAAAAGCCGCCATTGTTGCACTGAGGAGAGATGTGGACCAGCTGAAGTCCATCGACGTGTCCATGATTTTCGGGATGGTGGAGATCTCAGATTTGCCAATAGAGCCAGATATGCCTCCGGCTACCACCGGAGATGATGTTAGAGTTGAGGAGGCGGCTGATCCTGATTCAGAGGTTGAGATGGATGAAAAGATGCTTGGGGTTGCTGAGGAGGCTTCTTATGAAGGCCTTACGGAGACTGAAGAGGCCATGGTCGATGCAGTTGTGCAGGCTTCTTTGGCAAATACACCCTTAGCTGACCCTTATGGACTTACTATTTCTGAGGTGACTCCGAGCACTAATGCCCAGGTTCAGAGCACTACACCGGGCACTGATGCCCCGACAAATGGAGAGACGGTTTAGACAGGATCCTTTTCACCTCCCTCTCTGTCGTATCTTTATTGACTTTTGGATATTTTATTTCTTGCATTTGAGGACAAATATCTTTTGTTTGTGGTGGGGTGAGGCCCACATTTTGTGATGATTGTTCTGTTTGTATATTTGGGTTTTTGAGCCATAAATTGTGTTTTGGCACTATTTTTGTGGATGATTGAGCTTGTGGCTCCTTGTGTTAATTGTAAACGATTTTTGGACCCTTCCGAAAAAAAATTGTGACATCTCTTGTTTGTGTTTGAATGTGGTTGTTCTGTTGCAAATTTGAGTATCGGTCTTGATCATGACTTGAATAGTACTCATAATTGAACAAAAATGAATGTGCAGCTACGATGAGGCCAAATGAAGTTGCCTAGACAATATGTGAACTTTTTGCATCTCGTTGCGACTAGCCAATTATTAAATTGAGTCTCTCGTGATGAACATTGCACACTAGCAAAAGTGTGGAGTCTTGTTTGACATTAGTGTTAATGCCTTGTATGATGAGCTTATTGTGAACCATGTGTGATGACACCTAGAATTTGCTCCGTTGGTCCGGTTGACTAAGTGATGCAATCTCTTGATATGATCTTAGGCAATTTTGGAGAGTGTGAAACAATTTGATGTTATACCTCTTTTTGTGGCCTACCTTGTGAGTGTGTGAACTTAGCTTGAACACCTTTTGAGCCTTACCCTTTTCTTGGAAGAAACTTGATGAAATTGTGACCTTTCTTGATCCATTACCCTTAATCCTCATGATTTGTGGTTTGTGTGAGTAGCCAACTTAGGCTAAAAGCCTAAGTTGGGGGGTGTGGTGAAAAGAGAAGGTAAATCAAGAAGTGCAAAGAAGTCCCCTTTGACCCATGGTTTTGAGAAAGATGGAACCCTTCCACACACAAAAAAAGAGAAAAAGAAGAAAAGAATGAAAAAGTTGTGGAATAAAGTTGTGAAAATGCAAAAAGAAATGAGGTGTCCAACAGTCCATGGAAGATGAATAATGGGGTGACTTTTTAGGACGAATGAGAATGATGAAGAAAAGGAAACACTACAAGAAATTTGATTATTAAGGACGAATTATTTTATCACTTAAAAATCATATTTCGTCACAAAAATAAATTTATGACAAAAAATATTTCGTCAATCTTTCGTCTCTAAACGCTCGTCTCTAATAGTATATAAAGACAATTTAGTGTGTCGTCACTGAAAGTCTTATATTAACTACAAAAAGAATATTTGTC
>JAJONQ010054024.1:0-11928 GCA_036250385.1 Solanum microdontum
ATTTTTCAAATGTTGCCTGCAGAATTAATAAGTGTGCAAAAAAAATTGTGCAACTGACAAGTTATGAGCAAAACCATCCTAGAAGGAATAAGAAACAAATAAAAAAAGGAAATTTTTTCCAACAATTTGACTTTTAACAAATAATAATTGTGATTAGATATTTTCCATTTTGATAATTGGGAGTGTTATAATTTTCTTTTAATGAAACACAAAGAGAAACTGTTAATAGTCTTTTGTCTCTTTTTATTTGCCAGTTTATATATTATACCCCTTTTAAAATAAATATTAATCAATTAAGTCTTTATTCTATATTTTGGAAATCAAAATTTGATTACTAAAATCACAATAAGTTTGAAAAATACTCGTATATAATGAAAAGGGTAAATTCTAAAGATATAAGTAATTCTCTCTTAATATGTTAAAATGGACTAATAATTTTTTTTAAAAAAAACTATATTGAACAAGTAAAAAAGTCTTTCTGTTAGAAAGAAATTAAATCCTAGATATCTACAATCTTTTAGATCTCAGATATTATTGGGACTTTACTATTAGTGAAGCATATAGTAGCTAGTATTTTGTCAAAAGTTTAAAACGTGTAGCTATAAATATAACTCAATTTGTCAATATTGGAAAAGTAAGGATTAAATTTCTCATCTTTTTTCTTGCTTAGAATGAACCATGCGAATGTCTTTACATCTTTAGCTATGGCCTTTTTCTTTTTGCAATGTAATGATAAAACAAAGAGACATTAACTTGACAACAATGAACAAAAGATTACTCATGAGGACGTGGTTTAATAGATGTAGTCATTTTATTTTTCATAACTAGAGATTTCATGTTCTGGTAGGAGTAGCGAAATGTTTTCTCTCAGATGAGGTCTTACAGAACGTGAATCTGAATTAGTTCAGCTCTAATTCAAATATCAAATATCGAATGAAAAATAAAAAAATTAGTCATGATGAATTATAAATCGAGGTTCATGACACTTTGATACCTAACTACTCATGATGAACTATTATTATTTCTAATATACCAAAGGCAAGGTAGGATGATGGCAATATGGCCACCCTGCCCCCTTTCAATTCAACCTTTTGTCAAATAAAGGTCAATGGAGTAGGAAACATGGGATGAGTCCCCACCTAAAAATGAACCATGTTTGGATATTATGACAATCATTTTATTTTATATATAAGTATATTTTATTATTAAGAAGAAAAAAAGAAAAAGAAATCTAATTAGAAAATGGACAAAAATGTCGTTAGTAGTTGTAGGATTGACTTATATCAGTCCCATAAGTTGGGGAAGTTAAGCTCACAATTAATAGATGAATTTATCTTTTTTTGTTTACATCACGATTTCACAATTTATTGGGCACATTACCTTTGCACTTATTTGCATCCCCACCGGTATAATTTTCTAAAGTCTTTTTTTTAAAAAAAAATCACTCACTCCATAAAAAATAAAAAAATAATTTCTTCTATTCAAGTTAAAATTCTACCACATATAAAACTTAATCTTCTAGTATAAAGTCAGGCATCAAAACATACCCTTTTTGAGCATAACAATATCAAAATAGATTATCTATAAACAAGCATCAAAACAAACACTTTATTTTAAAATGGGCGAACTCTGTCTTACACCATTAACGTTCATCTTCTTTAAACGTAAAATAATATAAAATATGGGCGAACTGTATTTTTTTTATAGCTTAATTTATATATATTCACGTGAATTCTTGCAGATTTCTTAGAAATATTCACGTGAATGGGATCCCTCTTTGCTGATTTTTTCAGGTTCTTAAAAGTGTTAATGTTCATTATGTTGTCACTACAATTGTTTGGTACAATAAATCGTTTCGCTTCGTTGGGGACTTTGAAAAGTTAGGAGCGCTCATACCATAATAATATTTACTCCTTATAGAGTGTCAATATGTTAAACCTTGAAAATTGATTGTCAAACAAATTCTAAAGAAGAATAGTAGAATGATTGTAAGATGTTGTAGATATTACCTCGTAATGCTCGTTGAAGAAACAAGTTGCATCGACAAATCTCATAATGACGAAATTTGAAAAAAATAGTCTTTTAGCGAAAGAACTTTATCAATTGGAGGATGAGATGTTTGATGAATATATTTGAATAATTATGTATCTTTCTTAAAAGATCATGAAATGAATTTTGTTATTTATTTTTACAATCAACATTTTCTCGGGTGATAACAAACGTTTCAAATGCTTGGAAACTAAAGGTTAAGATGGAGCTTCTTAAAGATTAATAGTTAAAAAACAACTATTGATCGAGTACTTTTTAATTTCTTCATAATTTATCTGATGATTTACAAAGCTCATAATTCGCAGCTATATTATCAATTTGATAGCTATTTTTCAATTTAGAAGTCTTCTAATTAACTTATGTTTCATTCTAGGCATTGTATATGTCAATTATCTCTCTTTTCTCTCCAAATTAGTGTATAATCCAAAATTAGCGACATTATTTCTTCTTTTATTGATGATTTTTTTTCTTTTCTTTCATGGACGATTCTTTCAAATCCTTTTTATATTCAAATTTAATGATGTCGGCATGGTGCTCACTGAACCTTCGTAATATCTAACAAGTGGAGTCTTATGTCGGTCATATAGAACACCAACACATAGAAAAAGGGCTGAAGAAATCAATTCATGACTTGACATCGGTAGAATGCTACCTCCAATTGTTGGTATGTTCGATAGAGCCAAAGATTCCCCCACTGATCGGAGTACGCCAATGTACGCTTTCTCTCCATTTCTCCGACAAAGTGTCGTTGCCATTGACTTGTGATTATTTACAAAACTTTGTTGTCATCCATGAGAAGAAGCTTTGAAGTTTAAGTTCAAATTGTAGATTTATGAAATTGTTACTAAATTTAATGGATGGTGTTTTGAAAGGTTGAACATATCACGAGGAGTTCATATCTTGAATATGAGGAATTTTGGTGCACATTTGACGGACTTTGCAAGAAATCAAATGTACACATATATGCATACATTCAAGTATCAATGCACCAATATGCATTGTATTCATGTATTTGAGTGTATTTGTTCACTATTATACAGTTGTATGTATTTATTTGTATATGCTATTGATTATATATTTGTATCAAAAAATCAAAGTGTATCGATTACTTGTTATTTATTTTGTATCAATGATTTGTGTATTTTGTAATTTGTTAAAAATTTGTATCAATGTATTCAAGTGTATTAGTTCCTTGTTATACATTGTTTTTTCTTTTTTTTTAAAGCAAATTTATCACTAGACAGTGTCTAGCGATCTTTTATTAAACGTTAAAAAATATCAATAGGGACAAGTACAAGCACGGAGGGTTAGGCCTTACCTTACTAATCCTGATGAAGTACCTAACTTCTGCTACCTAACAAGCATGAAGAAAATAAGAGCTAGAGAGAACTAAGTATTTTCTGACCATCACAGAGTTTGTAATACACTCCATGATGATATTACAAATGAGGATGCTTAAATAATGTAAAAATATGCAATCAAGAAGAAAGTTGAGTTACCAGCCTCAAACTTTCTATTACAAAAGCATGAATTAAAAAAGATTGATTGCCCATCAAAAGTAGTTTGAAGTGTTTTTCTCTTGCCTTCTTCTTCAACCCTATCCAACAACACTTGATGATTCATACCTTCTTTATGGATTTATTGGATCTAGTTGAACCTATTGATACTGTCAAATGGCTTTGCTTTGCTTGTCGCATCGGTAGGTGCCTTGGAACAAACTCCTCAATCATTTTACTGTCTCAACTATGTTGCCTTCCATGTGTCTTCTTTTTGCTTTTGTTGCTTTCACTTCTTTGTTGCCTAGGTGATATATCCCCTTCCCTAGCCACTCTATCAAAGCAAATGTCCAACATATTGTCTTCCTCATCTTCATCAAGAGAATCCTCACCCAAATCCACCCCATCTTCATCAAGAGAATCCTCACCCAAATCAATTGTATTTGACACTAAAGCCCTTGACTTATTCTTCTTTGCAAGCACACATTTAGGCACAAATATGGGAGCTACTGGACTTAATTTGCTATTTAAAGCAGGTGGTGAGACTTGTTTTTCTTGGATCAAATCGTTGTCATTCTCGGTTAACCTTACTGGCTTTCTAGTAGTCTTCAACATCAAAGCTATTCGAACATAATAGGTCTCTTGAGGCATTACTAGTATCTTGCCTCTTCTCACTGTCATGAAAATTCCCAGTCGGACCATTTTCACTACATGGAGAATTATTTTGACTTGTAGGGAAAATGATCCGATTACTAATTGATTTTTTGTGTGCAACCAGTGTCCAGTTTTTAGTTGGATTCTCGTTTGCAACTTGCAAAACATGCTGCCCAGAATTTTCAGCATCTTCAACATCAGATGTATCCATTAGTTTTTGTATTGAATCCATTAATTGTTGCCCTGAATCAACTCGCGGCGCATCAACCCCAACTCTTGATGTTCCCCATGCGTTTTTAGTTGCATTAGACATCAAATTCAGAGCAACTTCTTTTGATTGCACCTCATTAATAGCAGCCTATTGGTTATTGCAATCACCTTTGTTTTCAGTAGTTGTTTGAACACCAATATTACTTGTATCAACATCCATTGAGTCTACACGATTTTGCTCGGAAGTGGAAGCAACCAATTATCGATCTAAAGAAGTAGCTTTACTTTGATCGACATCTCGCATCGCCTTGATACTTTTCACTATCGGTAGTACCTTTTAAAGCACCTTCAATGGTATCATCAATTTGTTTGTTATTTTGATTTCTTTTCGAAATCAAATGACAATTATCTCCATCATGACCTTGGTGCGTACAATAATTGCAATACAAAGGTATATTATCATATACAATCTCCTGAAAAACCTCGATCAACTTACCAGATTTTCCATCCACAAACTGCAACATTATACGATTTGGAAGCTTTTCCGTTAGATCAAGTATAACCTTGACCCTAGTTGTGCTAGGTCTTGACTTGATTTGAGTAGCTTTATCTATAGCTATTGATTTCCCAACTGCTGATGCTATAGACAACAGAGACTTCTTGCAAACAAATCTGTAGATAAGTTCGGTAAAGAAATCCAAACCACAGCTAACGCCGTTTCCTCCTTAGGGTTATATCCAATGGACCATGGAAAAACCCTACATTGGTGCTCCTCTCCATTGTAGAGAAGATAATTAACTGAGCGAGATAAAGCTAGTACATAATCTTCATATTGATCAAACCTCAACAGAATTTGTCTTGGAGCAAGTAAGCCAATTAAACAATTGCCCTTGGTACCAAGATGTTTCGGTAAAATTGACCTTAATACGCTCAAATCAGGCGCACCATGGGATAATTTGAACACCACTGCTTGATGTAATCCTTCTTCGATCATAAAGTCTTGCCTTTCCTCCATTGAAAACGTGATAGTAGATTCTCCATGAATTATTTTGATTGATTTTACGATTGTTTTTGAGTTAATTAGGGCAGATTGTTTAGGATTTATAGTATTGAAATTGAAAAGGATGACGTATGTGGTGGTTTGGGGGTGGTGGGGCAGCCTGGACAGCCTCGAAAGGAGGCCGTCCAGTGGCAGTAGCAGCCATGATAGCTGCGCAGCTGCTGCCTATGTAGGATCCACCAGAACCCTAGGTCGGCAGAAAGTTTGCAGAGGTATTAATTCACTTCAGTTTTCCTTGTTATACATCTGAATAGTATATTTGAGTGTATTTTTGTTCACTATTATGCACTTGTATAAATGTATGTGAGTATTTTTATAGTATTTCATCACCAGAATGTGTTCATATTAATGTCATACCAATATATTCAAGTGAAAAAATGTCTATAACAAAAGTAATAATATCAATATCTTACAAATAATAGTCAGTATAATAATGAAATTAATGAAGAAGAAAGGATGTTGTAGTACAATCCTTCTTCTTCTTTTTTTTTTTTGGGAAAAGATATTGTGGGATTTCATAATTTCATTGATTATGGAAGATTGAGATATTATGCTAAATTACCTTTTTAAAAAGTTGTTATTGCATAATTAATGCACTAGATTAATACTCTCTCCATCCCTAATTACTTGTCCACTTTTGAGACACACCTATTAAGAAAACATGACACAGTGAGTTTACCATTTTACCCCTATTAATTATGAAATTGATGAATTAAAAATTTAAAATTTTCAAGAAGTTTTATCTTTTTCAAACTAATTAATTGAGGGCATAATAGGTAAAGAAAAAACTGTCCTTTCTTGATTTGTCAAAATGAACAAATAAAAAGGAATAACTAAAAAAAAAATAGACAAGTAATTAGGGACAGAGGGAGTATTGTATTTGTATTTGAAATAACTTTGAACCAAAAAAATACATTGAATACATCTAGTAGCAAATAATATTATAGCTATAAATTATAATTAGCAAAAATATAGCTAAGGGGATCTAATATTAGCTAATTCTGAAAATTTCTAAAGCAAATGTCTATTTTGATACCAAATATTAGGTTTAAACTTTGAAATTTGTGAATGCATACTAATTAGTGTCTATCATAGTACCATTGAATATAATAAACAACAAATAAGTACTCCCTCCGTCCCTATTTAGTTGTCCACTTTAGAAATGACACACATATTAAGGCAACAATGATTAGCATAGTGAAGTTACAATTTTGCCCTTATTAATTATAATTTCAAAATAAATTTATTCAAGATAACTAATCAATGTTGGGGGAAGTTTAAATGAGGGTATAATAGGAAATTTTTTTTTGTCCTTTCTTGATTTGTCAAAATGGACAAGTAAATAGAGACATCTAAAAGAGGAAATATGGACAAGTAAATAGGAACGGAGGAAGTACTAATCAGCTTGAATTTTTGTCATTAGCTGTGGCCTATTGTTTTTTTGTTGTTGTTGTTTAAATGATGTTAATTAATCCCTCTTACTTGAATTTATTTAATATTACAATAAATAGGAATCTGAAATAAATAAAGCTTAAGTTTAAAAAGAAATGCCGGCGGGAAGGTTCTCGGAATAATGAAGTGAACAGGCGGGGAAATCTATGTTGCTCACCGCATGAGACACGCCTCCTATATATGTGTTAATCCAAAATGTTTTCACTTATTTTTATTTAAGACTTTCTTTCAATTTACCCCTTGATATGTTGAATGAAAATTGGGTTTTTCCTTCTAACAATAGTTATCTACGATAATATTTTGAGATACCAAACAATAATTTAATATAATTAATTTGTTTCTCATTTGAGCATTAATTGCACCAAGCTAAGCTATCGCAAAAGTTATTTAATGTTAAGAAAGGGACATGTTACTCTAAATAATGTAACCTAAAATGTGATATCCTAAGCTACAAGAAAATTGGTGTTACAAACCTAAATTTGAGAGATTTTTTTTGAAATTATTCCAAAGTTTAAAGATGAATTATTGTCCTAATTAACTCATCACTTCTTGAGATAAAGTAAAAAAAAAAAAAATTCAAAACAAAGTTCATAGAATTGAAATAAAAATAAAATGAAATTGACTATTAAGAAGTGATGAGATGGTTGAAATGCTTTCATTCTTAATAAAAAAAACTTGTATTCGGATTTTGAAAATAAAGAATTTCTTGAAAGAAAAAGCTTTACCTCATTAGTGAGTCTATTCAATACAAATTAGGATTAATCGGACCAGTAAACTCGGAATACCAAATGGATAAAAGAAAGAAGAAACTGAAATTGCAACCTATAAATTGATCACCAGCCATCTTACTCCAAATTTATTTTTTATTTTTAGGTAAAAAGAAAAACCATGAAAGACAAATTTAAACTTCCAGATGGGGCGCCAACTTAAACAAAATAGATAAAATTCCATTTCCCAAGATAGAATTCTACCACATTTATATTTTTGTTATGAGTATCTTCAAGTGTTGACTCACATTTCACATTAAATCCAACTAATTATAAGCTCTGAGCAACATAACGTATCAGTTGTGTATTATGTTTACTTTTTAATTTAATTATTTAAATGCACAAGTGATGAAACCTCCCCTTTTTAGTTGCTAATTAAGTGCCAAAAAGTTAGATTTGCAGTGGCCAAGGTCTCTCAACATTTGACTATTATTTGACACCCATTACCTTAAAATCATTTAGATATATTTCAAGGAAAGCTCTAAGTTGACACTCAATATTGACATGCATTTTTTTTAACCCCAATATTTGTAATGTTTAATATAATCTTTTTTTTTTAATTTAAAAAAAAACATCTAGCTAGGGCTATTTCATGGAAAGTTCTAAGTTGTCATCCCAAGGTAACTTTACATCTCATCCAGCCACAAAAATGCATCAACCGACAACATATATAATTATATATATATATATATAAATAATAATTATTACTGTTATTTATTTTTTACAAATGAGGAATATGGTGTTAGGGAAAACTCTATCTTGAAGTATAAGCTAATTAAAGCACTATATCTTTTTATTTTAAAATTGAATGTTATATTTCTACCCCATGATTACTAATTTCTGCAATAACATTATCAAGCTGTTAACTGGCAAGTGAGTCGTAGTCAAAATTTTAACTCAAGGGTGAAAAATTCTTCAAAATTGTAGTATTACTCTGGTGTGTTTTGTAGCAAGTAGTTCGAGCCAAAAGTAATGAATCCGAGCGTTTGAGTTAGTGGTGAATAATATATCAAGTACATTACTTTTATGTCACAATAAAATATGGCAACGGACGATCCAAATGAAAAAAAATTCACCAACTCTTAAATACTCTTAGCAGGATCTGGAGAATGGTTCAACTTCTTACACTAAGCTTTGTCTTGCCATTTACGTCTACTTCCCCAACTGGACAAATTATTGATGTCCTTGCTTGAAACAATCTAATATGATGACAAGAAAAGAACCAAAATCACATTAAACTCTTGTATAATATTGTCATGATAAGTAAAATTTCAGCATATAGTACACAAAACATATCATCCCTCATCATTTAAGTTGAACAAACAACAGATGAATGAAAATCAAAACAAGGATTAGAGCGCAAAAATTAGAATAATATGGTTGAATGTAACACCATACTTGTGAAGAAAAACTGAAATAGCAGAAACATGATTTCCACTGAGGGTACTCACACATATAAAAAAAAAAGTACCCATTTAGTATCCCATTCTTCAGCTAATAAATGTGCCCATTGCAAAAATAAGTCAATTCAGGTCCATGAAGTACACACACCATTCCTCCTTGTTTCTGAAATTCAATCACTTGTAACTGCCCTTACCTAATCATACCAACTATTTATAATTATACTTTGCAAATGTTAAAAAGTTACTGAACACAATTAGATGACATGTACATCAAGAAGCCTCCTGTCTATATCCTTCAATTAACAATTATTGTAGTTTTCTTTCATAGAGACTATATCATGACCAAAATATGCTTCTTCCCACATATTCAAATGTAGCCTTTATGTTCATGCTATCGATGCCGAAACCAAGAAGTTGTTAAGGGTATTCAAGATTTAATATATATATATATATAAAGTAATTCTTGACATATATATGCAATATACTTTTCTATTTACACAACATAAGTTTCCACCAAAGTTGTTCAACAGACTACCTTTCGGTCTATGTGGCTGTGCTACTTCATGCTATTATTCGAGAATTATACATGTTAACCAAGAAATGGATAGCCAATAATTAAGACTGATTATTCATATGTAATGGAGATCATCTTTTTCCTGTAATCCTTTAGACGAGAGGAAGCTGGAAACTCGATCTTTTTCTGGTTTTGTTGCTGACTCGAGCAAAGTGTATCTAGTGCAAAGGTTGAGCCAGGAAGATAGTTTGGGCAGCAAAATTCTCTGATAGTAAGTTCTATGTACCTAACAAATTGAAATTGTCAACAGTAAGCTAGTGCAAGATATCAAGGGAAGACTCCATGCTGATCAGGGCCCTCGTTGATCCTTACCTGTACCAACTTGGATATTATGGCTACAAACTGGCCCCATTTATGGGGTGCCCTTCCAGGGCCACTTTCATCATTTACCTGATACTCAACTAGATTTCCTTAATTATGATAACCTATGTTGCTTAGACACTTCAATAATGTCGATGGGTGTGTGTCGGATCCTTCACAAGTAGTGCATTTTTGAAGGATCCAAAACTGGTGCAACAACGTTTTTGAAGAGTTCGAGCAACATAGATGAAAACTGGACAGTCACTCATCCAATCTCCTAAACACTTGGAAATGGATTGTGAGCTGTAATAAACAGGAAGAAAATGTGGTTTGCATCCGACTTCCGACCTCCCTGGCTTCCTATACCGTCAAGATTCAAGAAGTATGGCAGTTTCTATCTGCATAGCACCCACATCACAGCACAAGAAGATGTCCTACTCCTACCATTTTCCCTTTTCGTAGCCCTTACAACCATAAGACCAGCATTCTTTAATAGTGTTTTGCATCATTAAATGTATACACAAAAAAGAAGAAGATTAAAGGGTAAATTCGAGACTGCTACTCTGAATCCTCGAAATGTTGCACAGTTGATTCAGTTACTCTCCTGATCCTAAGCAGAATATAAATCAACTAAGCAAAATGCCAAAATCTCTGTTTCTTAATTTGTATTCGTGAACTGAAGTATCTTATGTTAAAATGCTTTCTATGCTGCGAACTATACAAATTTTGTGTACTCAACCAGCTTATATCTAATCTCCCAAATTTATCCTTGTTTTGTGGATCCTACCTCATTAGCACCCGTATCAAAATCTTACTAGCCCAAACAACTGCATCAGCAATTCTCCATTCAGGTCCTCACTTCTGATAACATCAGTTCTAGAATAACTAAAGTGAAATTGTTGAAGCTGGTTTTTAGGAGACTCCTTAGTCCCAATCATATGTAAAACCAAAAGGTGATCCTCATATCAGGCTCTACAAGAATATATATTCCACCATCCGAACTCTCATAATGACACTCCTAAGCTTCTCCAAGTGTGAGCTACTTTTTTTCTTCATATAACGGCAAAATTCCGAGGGCCAGTTGGCTCACGTAACTCGGTGGATAATGAGCCCTCCCCTCTACTCTACTCCACTTAAATACTGAGTTTTGTCCGGCAAGGTTTGAATTTCTGACGTGCACCTAACTCACGCGTCACGAGCTATGCTCCTGGGGCCTCCACGGTTGAGTTACTTAAATTGCACATTTATCTTCATCCAAGTGAGAGAAATAGTTAAGTTTGGTGTCTCCTTGAAGTTTCTACCATGTCACCAAGCCTCTATTTCTCCACACTATTGTATAAAAACAATCAATATACAGCCATCAAGAGGTCACTACAGAAGCGAAATGGAGACACTTAAGCACTGTACTAGTCTAGTATGTATGTAAATCACAAATTTCCTCTGTTACAGTTGAAGCTGCTGTTTATTTGAGATATAATACAAAGAGGTGAACATTCAAGGAACCGGAGAATCTGACAAGGAGCTCTTCCAAATTAATTAATGATCATTGTAATATCACTCTGACACAGACAGCCATATCAAACCTTGAAAATGTAGCAAAGGTGATTTAGTTCTTCTCCTGGCTCTATGCAGAACACAACCAATGATGCATCATCTCTCTTTTTTATCTTTGATTGTGAAGTTAGGAATAAACATTAAAATGCTTCCTAGCCTATTCCTGTATATAATATCTCCATAATTGGTCTCAGGTTCAAATCTCAGCAGAGACACAATACTAGGTGATTTGTAAGAAGATCTGTTCTAGCCTTGGTAGATAGAGTTACCTAGTACCTGTTGTTAGTGGGAGGTGACCAGTATCTCGTGGTAAGCTGGCCCAGACACTACAGTTATAAAAAAAAACAAATATACATCTCCATAATTCTTGCCTTCTAAATCTTCTCCGGGAAGTTTGATTAGCATTCTA
>JAJONQ010054025.1:0-10338 GCA_036250385.1 Solanum microdontum
ATAATAATACGTAACAATAATATGTATATATATATATATATATATATATAAATACAAGAAGTAAAATGAAAAGAAATAGAATAAGAAACATATATACAACTAATTATATGATATAATATAAGAAGTAGAAAGAAAAGAATCAGAAGAAGAACAAGAAACGTACAATAGTAAAACCCTAACAGAGCTTCAAATCCTGCAAAATAGAACAAATTATCTGAACAACTCTTCTTCAAATCCCGTAAACGAAGGATGCACTACTTCAGGTATCTCCATCATGCTCCCAAAATTCTAACCATTTATTCCAGTTTACAGAAGCTTGAAATCACAAATCGTTACTTCCGTCTTCAGTTAAGGTAAGATGTTCTCCTAAACCTAATTCATTTATATAAAGAGGTATTGTTGAAAGACTAGTTTTTCATATGTTTTTGTTAGATATGAGAAAGAAATTCACACATAATCAATATTTTTTCTTGAAGATACCCTTCTTTTCTTGAAGCTTGAGATTGAAACTTCTTATTTTGTTCATCAGAAAGAAGTTGGAATCATTTTGGGATTTTCTTTGTATGCTGCCAAATCGAAGACAAGCCAGTGAGAAAATCAGAAGTTTTCCAGGTGCACCTCTGTTTATGTAATGCATTTTTATTTATTGTGTTTTACATTTCCTTAAAGATCTGGTGCAAGCATCACCTTCTTCTCAAGGCGACTCTTTTAGCTTCACAAGTTGCTTTCTTCATCTTTTGCTTCAATTTTTGTGACCGTTTTAGTTTTAGATGTTGTTTCGTTGCAATTGGTGATAGTTTCATGTTCGGCTTTATGTAGTAACTGTCCTGTTATAGTATTTTTTCATAATCCCTTCTGCTGTTTAGAGCTTATCATATCTACAAAAAGTATATAGATTCTTGTGAGTTGATGATTTTAATGTTCCTTAAACTTTTCGATGAAAATATGTTAAGGAAGGAAACAACTACAGGACTTGTCTTATTCGATTATCTATGACAAATACTTTGGCTGATGACTCGGATGACTCTAGTGCCTCCGTGAGTGACAATCTGCGATTTGTCCAAGTTGTTTCAGCCCACTGCTTCATTTTTTCACCTTCTACTTTTCTGTTTTGTTGCACGATAAGTTTATCTGCGTACCCACCTTCTACTTCGAAGGGTGAGCTTTGAGCACTTCAATTGCCCTTCTATGGAGTCCTTCTTGAATCAAAAGCAATTTTGTGTTGGACTTTGGTGACTAAATAGTGTTAGTATGTATAATGCACGTGCTTCTATATTATTTTTTTCATCCCTTATAGAAATCACATAAATTTTTTAGACTTGATTAACTGGAAGGGAAATTTATGTTTGTATTAGAAAAATACATTTTTTTCTCTTAGTTAAATGGTGATATTGAACCCTTCTGAAATTAGATATTTGTGGTACGGTCATTTCTGGTTAAATTTGAATTTCACTTACTTGATTACTAACTAATTAATAAATTATTAAGTACTAAAAGAAGTGTTTTATCATCGTTTGCTAGATAGGAAGCATGAGTTCCATTAGAGTTGATCGCATGTGGATGTATAAGAGACTAGTACCAAGTCGAACGACAGTCACTTCTAAGTTTATAGAAGGTGTGCATGGATTTATAAAGTTTGCATTAATGCAACCTGATTTTGTTTCTAATGGAAGTATAAGGTGCCCTTGTTCAAAATGTAAAAACAGTAGTTGGTTTCTTGAACCTCATGATATTAGATCTCATTTATACAAGCATGGTTTCATGCCCAACTATCATCAATGGGAATCACATGGGGAGTTTTTTGCACCAATTTCTAGGCCTCAACCTAGTACCAATACAGGTGATGAAATAGGTGCTAATAGAACACCAATAAATCCATATTGTACAACGGTCAAGGATGAAGCTTGTCCTAGTATCAACTTAGACAGTGATGTATTTGATATGGATATTGATGAAGAAGAACCTCCTAATCAAAATGCTCAAGAATTTTTTGAAATGTTGAAAGCTGCTGAAGAGTCATTGTTTGATGGATGTCGGACTCATTCTCCCCTATTAGCAGTGTGCAGGTTGTTGAACATTAAGTCTGAGTCGAACATGACTGACAATTGCTATAATTAAATTTTGTAATTTCTGAAGGAGCTCTTACCTGAAGATGCAAAATTACCTATTCATTACTAGAGGACTAAACAAATGGTTGCAAAACTTGGGCTAGGATATGAAAAGATAGATGTATGTCAGGCAGATTGTATCCTATATTACAAGGATAATAAAGACAAAAGAGATTGTCCAAAGTGTGGTAAACCACGCTACAAGCCTACGAGAAGAGGCAGTGGAAGTCAAAAAGATTTTCCATATAAAGTACTCGGTTACTTTCCTATAACTCTGAGGTTGCAGATATTATATATGTCAACCAAAACAGCTAAACATATGACATGGCACTGGAAATACCGTTGAGAACCTGGGGTAATGAGTCATCCAAGTGATGGAGAGGCATGGAAGAAGTTTGATTGGTGTCATCCTAACTTCACAAGCGAGCCTTGAAATATAAGACTTGGACTTGTAGCTGATGGATTAGTTCTTATGGGAATATGGCCCATCTTTATTCTTGTTGGCGAGTAATCATTACACCGTACAATCTTCCACCTGAAATGTGCATGACTAGCCTTTATATGTTCTTAAGTCTTCTCATTCCAGGTCCAAAGAACCCTGGAAAGAATATAGATATATACTTAGAGCCTCTTATTGATGAATTAAAGTAATTATGGGTTGATGGGGTTGAGACTTATGATTCTCATAAGAAACATAACTTTCAAATGCGAGTTGCACTTATGTGGACTATTAATGATTTTCCAACCTATGGAATATTGTCTGGTTGGAGCACCCATGGTCTATTAACATTCCCTTGTTGTATGGGTAAAAGTAAGGCATTTTACTTAAAACATGGGAGAAAAGGTTTATTCTTTGATTGCCATCGTAAATTTTTGCCTATGGGTCATCCATTTCGATGGGATAGAAAGTCTTTTTTAAGAGGAAGGGTTGAGAACTCTATTCCTCCTCTTAGGTTTTTTGGTGAAGAAGTTTGGAACAAAGTTTGTACCTTACCAAAAGTGTATGATCATCACGCCTCTGGTAAGTTGCCAGGGTTTGGGGATCAACATAATTGGACAAAACAAAACATTTTTTGGGAATTGCCGAACTGGAATACAAATATTATTCGGCATAATCTTGATGTGATGCATATTGATAAAAATGTGTTTGATAATATATTCAACACAATAATGGATCTAACGGATAAAACAAAAGACAATTTAAATGCTAGAAGGGACGTGCAAAATTGTTGCAATTGTCTAGAGGTTGCATTGTTGGAGCATGAAGGAAAATTTTTGAAGCCAAAGGCAGCCTATTCATTGACAAAAGAACAAAGAAAGTTGATATGTGAATGGTTGAAAAGCTTAAGGTTTCCAAATGATTATGCTTCAAATTTGTCTAGATGTGTAGACATCGAAGATTGTAAATTATCAATGATGAAGAGTCATGATTGTGTATTTCTAGAAAGGTTTCTACCAATTGCATTTTGATATCTTTTGCCAGAGCCAATTTGGAATGCCTTAATAGAGATAAGTTTATTTTTTAAAGGTTTATGCGCAAATCTGTTAAAAGTAGAAGATCTCCAGAAGCTTGAGGAAAGCATAAATGTTACAATTAGCAAGCTAGAGAAAATGTTTCCTCTTGGTTTCTTTGATCCCGTGGAATATTTGCCAATTCATTTACCATATGAAGCAATAGGTGGAGGTCCAGTCCATTTTATATGGATGTACCCTTTTGAGCGGTAAAAGTCTAAACTATATCATTGATTAGATAATTAATTTAATTACCTAACATAACACTAACTATATATGTACCAATGCCGAGAAATACACACTTTAACTAAGATGGTAAAAAATAGATATCGTGTCGAGGGATGAATATATGAAGCTTATATCATGAAAGAAATTTCAACATTCAATTCTCATTATTACCATCCTAATGTGCAAACTAGGCTCAACAAAGTTACTCGAAATGATGATGGGGGTGAAGTTGATGCACCCGATGGCTGTCTATCCATCCTTTTGCATCCCGGACATCCGAGTTGGGAGATGAATGGTCGTTATTTGTCCATTAAGGAGTGGGATGGGGCAAGAATATATATTTTGTTGAATTGTGAGGATATTCAACAATTTATCCCGTACATTTATAGATTTTACCTATATAATATATATGTCTTGCATGAATGGATAATTTAAAAATAATATATTCTTACTTCTGTAGTTTCTTTAAAGCTGAATTGAAAAGAAATTCAAAAAATATCAGTCTCGAGGAAATTGATAAAGAGACGAATAGTAGATTTACCAATTAGTTCGAAGATTATGTGAGTAAAATACTATAGTATGAAGAAGTTCTTATTTTTATTTATCTACATCAAGTTATAATTTATACATAACTATATAGATCATCGGTCTATTTTGTGTATTTTTTACGTTTTCAATCCATCTAACAACATAAGTGATGAGCGGTTAATAGAGGTGGCTTCTGGTCCTTATAAGTGGGTGTAAACTTGGCCTCAATATTTTACAAATGGCTATAGATTCCACACACTTAGTCATGGCTCTAACAAATCAACTATGAATAGTGGTGTGTGCATAAAAGGGACAACTTGGAATGACTATGAAAGTGACTATTATGGATTGGTTGGTGAGGTGATACAACTCGAATATTCCAATCCAATAAAGAAAAGAGCCACTCTTGTCTTGTTCAAATGTGATTGGTTTGATCCAATAATGCATTGAGGGTGTAAGGTTCATAATCAGTATGGCTGATAGATATCAATCATAAAAAAAGGTTCTCGATCTATGCTTAAGAACCTTTTGTATTTGCTGAACAAGCGCAACAGGTCTATTTTGCAGAATATCCCAGTAAAAACAAAGATAGTATTGACTGGTGGGTAGTGTGTAAAATAAAAGCTAGAAATCAAATTGATTCTCCAAATATCCCATACCAAGAAGATGACAATCTAACCCCTATAATCCCAAATATCACTGATGATCTTGATAGCTTACGTCATGAAAATGGTGAATTGGAAATACATGAAGTTGAAAATGAGAGTGATGAAATTGATCGAGAGCATGATATTAATGCTATTGAAAGTGATGAAGAGATAGAAGAATCTAATTTTGAACTCTCTAAAGATGAAGGAGATAAATTATTTTGTCTTTATAGGAGATTCCTCCATTTGCCTGATGTTGTCTTTTTGTGTGGAGTTGGAGGATGATTTTTCGAGGTTTTTTTTTTTTTGGTGTTGTTGAAGTCATCTAGCATTTTCAGTAATGCTATTCATAGAATGTACTGGTGTTCCAGTACTATCTCTTTGATAATTATTAGACTCTTCCTTATCACTTTCTAGAATTTTGACATAAACAGTAAGTTTCTTTTATATTGTGCTTTCCTTTTCAGCTAACTGATTCATATAAATGAGTAGTGTGTTATGATTGAATCAAATTTTACATTTGAAAGTCATTCTCACATGCCAACAAGTTTTTTAGGAGTCTTCATTATGCATATATCTTATCCCTTTATGTAGAAGTCGCGTAGCCATTTGGATATTTTTTTTAGAAGGATACAACCCATAGAAGCTTAGCAAATTTCTTACACACTTGGCAATCAATTATATAAAAGCCTCCTACACTTCTCAGTTTACACAATGTCTCCTATGTTTCCAAGGCCGACCTTCTTGATAACTAGTTATTTTCTTAACTAGATTGTGCGTCTCAACTTGAAAAACAGTACTAAATTGATTATTTAATTTATATTTGCAGAAGAATTATTCTTTTTCTGGTGAAGATAAAGAACTTGTTAGAAAAACTTTTAACCGTGTGGGTAGTGAAAGATTGAGTGACAGTTTGGGAAAAGGAAAGAAGACATTTTATGAGCAAAGAAAATACCAAAGTGGATTGCTCAAGTTCACTGGGACAGTTTGATGCAATATTGGAATTCTGACTGTTTTAAGAAAATATCAGCAATCAACTCAAAGAATAGAATGTCATCTAATAACGGAGAAGGTCCTTCCTTACATAGTAGAGGATCAATTGCATTTGTTGAGTACAGAAGAAGACATGTAAGTAATTCTTTATTTTTGTTTAGTATTAATTAGTATTAATCTTATGTTATTCTATGATTTATGTCGATAATTAACAATATATTTAATGGTTGTCGAAGGAACTAACTGGTAAAGAGCTTTGGAACGATGAATTATTTCTAATGACTCACAAAACCAAAAACGAAAAGAAGTGGATCTGTGGAAAGTCAGAAAGGATGTGGGTATGTTTTTATCTCATTTCGTCACTGATATTTATTCTGAAAGTTATTTTTGTTTAAATTTAAATCCATGTGAATTGTTTTCTAAGAAGAAAAAAGAAATTGCTCTGTTAATGAGAATTTTTCTTTTTCTTTAATTCTTAGGCATAATGCAAGGAGAGTGATTTCACATTTGGAAGAACTTTAAGTATATTTGGTTGTTAGTTGTGGTGTTAGGTGCACTTGTTTGGGGGTGGACTATTTAGCCAAAAAAAATGATTTCACATTGGAAAGAACTTCAAGTATCTCACTGTTGAAACATATCATTATCTATGCTATCATTTTACTGGGAAATCCCAATTCTATAACTATTTGTTCGAGAAACACCCATTCCACCTCGTCTGACAAACCTTGTGTTACATTCATTTTCACTAAGACTCTGGTATAGGATATTCTTTTTTGTTTAGCAGTACACATATCCGCAAAGAGTTGTTTCTCTAGTCGACTAGAAATTATACTAAGAGTTTCCACACCCCAATAGTTAAGGGCCAATGAACAGGACTTCATCTCTATCGTTTTGGTTTTTGAATTCCACTTTGTAGCAACCTGCATCTTGGTTTAATAACTCAGGTACATAAGCAAAATTTTAGTACCCATCAATATAATTGCTCATGTAGGATAAAGTAGGTGATTCACAACATATACATCACTAGAGCATTATGCCATTCATCGGTCAGCTTCGTTATTTCTGGTGCCTTGAATACAATTAATGGTTGTCCATCAATTATATTTGGTGGGTTATAGGTTAAAGGCAAACCAGTGGTGGAAGTACAGTTCGACATGAACAGGTTGTTCCAAACTTCTTCCCATCTCTATATTTCTTATTCAGCTTATTGTATTTTGTTTCAGCCCGACTCTCATTCCACCTTAAGGTTTGAATAAGGAACCTATATGGTTTCAATAGAGCATTTAGAAAATATATCTTCTATTAGTTCACTACTAGCAGACAATCATTCCAAGAACCGATCAAGCTTTTATAAAATTGAAGTATCTCTTTCTCAATTTCATCATGTTTTAGGAGCTATCTACTCTCAAGACTGGTTAAAATAGAAATATTATCCATGTTGGCTCTAGTTTTCACATAGATAATGAACTACTTCTTGTTGTTGTCTCTTGCTACTTCAAGCCAGTGAGCCTTAGATTTCTGTTTCAACACCTTTTCCTGGAGATCAGACCATTTTTTTTGTTCAACTACAACTTCTTTTTCTATGTCAATTATAGTGTTGGCTACACTAATCTCCACATGCTGAGTTATCTATTTTTTTGATAGATTCTAACTTCTCTCTTGCCTCAGTGACTTTACTGCCAAAGCTCCCCATTTCCTATGCCGATAACCTCTACAGAGGTTCTTTACACAGCTTCATTTTTTTCAATATATATCTCCTCCTTTTACATTTTGTTTCCAAATGGTCGTAATAATGTTTGGAAAGCTCTCATGTTTTAGTCAGTATGTTCAGAAATCTGAAATGCTTGTGGGGTCCACTATCTGTACTATAGTGCTGAATAAGAATCGATGAGTGATCAGAGAAACTATTCTTCTTGAATTGAGCTGTTAGGTTCCATGTTGTATCATCCAATAATCATTACAAAGAGCCCTGTAATTAATTCTACTCCATATGTTACAATTTGTCCAAGTATACCTTCTTCCAATAGATTTCATATCTGTAAGATTTAATACATTTATTACTTGTTCAAAGTCTTTTGTTTCAGATTCACTGACCTGTTGGCCCCTAATTCATTTCAAATCTAGCCGGGGAGAATAGAAATCTCCACAAATACACCAAGGTTCACTGATGATAGAACCTATTCTAAGTAATTTCTTTCATAAGCTTCTCCTTTCCACTCTACAATTTTTGGCATAAATCACTGTTAGTATACAATAAAAATTGGAACACTTGCTACATTTATATGACTAAAATGATCATGTACTTCTTCCATCAGAATAGTCATTTCACTAGACATCCTTAAAATCCAAATTCTCTTATTTTCGGCTAATGAGTAGTTATAGATGCATAAATTGATAATGTACTACTTCTATCAGAATAGTCATTTCACCAAGCTTCCATAAAATCCAGATTCTACTATTTTTGGCTAATGACTAGTTATAGATGCATAAATTGATCATGCACTACTTCTATCAAAAATAGTCATTTCACCAGGCTTTCAAAAAATCCAGATTCTCAAATTTTCCGCTAATGAGTGGGTATGCGCATAAATCCATCCTCTACCTATCTTATTCACTCATTTAGAGAATTTATGTTAGTTCACCATTGTTTCTCATATTCCAGCAAAAGAAATTTTGTGGTTTACCAAATACATTGTCATTTTTTTTTGTTTGAAGGGGCTATTCATTCCCATTACATTCCAGATTAACCAGTTCATTAAAGAGAGAGATGTACCCTCCCATCAGGAGGGTTCTAAGTCTATCTTCTTGCCTCATTTCCCCGAGACAGTGAATAGAAAACATTAGCCATATTCATTGTTGTCCAGGTTTGTAGTTTCCTCTAATAGGTACCTAACTGCACCAACTCTATGTATGATTAATGGAAGTGATTATCCTTTCTGGAATGTCACAACACTCTTCTTGTAACTTTGTCTGCTTTTTCTCACTTTGTTTCTGATGTTGTATGCTCATTGCTTTGTGAAGTTTCTTATTTTGATCATGTATATTGATATACCGTGAATATACGGTATTTCTAATACATTTCACTTACAAGGTGTGTGTGTCTAGGGCCTTTTTGTATTGGTTTTTATCATATTTTGCAAGAAAGATGTTCAGGCGCGGAATTAAAGAGACGGATGAAAGAAATACAAAAAAGGGAATCTATGGAGCTGATCTACAGACTGTAGGTCCATTGACGGTCTGTAGACGGCGGTCGTAGATCAGAAGCCAAGGCATGGAAGACAAATTAGGGAAATCTAACCAAGTGTGGAACCACGGTGACCATCGACGGTCCGTAGATTGATCTACAGACCGTACTATTGATCCGTACATTGAGACTGCCGGGGTTCCAGTACCTGATTTTTGAAGATTCTAAGTGTGGAGCTACGGAAGGGGATTGACGGATCGTAGATTGATCTACGGTCCATACTGTAGTTCCGTCGTTTGCTTCAGATAAGCTGATTTTTGGAAGTTGATATATTTTCTATGTCCTGGCTGACGAAAAGGACTCATGGACCGTAGATCCATTGACGATCCGTCAGTTAGTCTCGTGGAATGAAGACGCGTGCCTGTAACAAACTTTTCTTATTTTGTTTCCCTTTTAATCCAGGACTTGTTTTCTATAAATAGGGCATGTAAACCTTGTTTTGGGAGGTTAGATATTATTACTTTAGTTCTATTCTGTGACTTGGGAAATTAATCTGGTAAACCTAGCAATTATTAATTTCCTAAGTTCGTTTTGAAGATTTTGGTGTTGCAATTCAAGTTGAAATTCTGGTTTTATTATTCTTCTTACGTAAGTTCATAATTCTTTCATCTAAAACAATGAATTGTTTTCATATGATTATGGGTCACTAAACCCCGTAACTAGGGTTGTGGGAACCATGAGTGATTAACAAAGTATGAATAGTAAATAAGTAATTCTTGAATAGTGTTGTTGTATGTGTTGATAATTCTTTCGTTTAAAAGTTTTTTTAACGAGTGCACGCGTTAGAACCCGCCTTGTTGCTACTTGTCGGACCAAGGAGGTAATCAACAAGAAAAGAATTATCAACATAGATTTAGTGTGATACTATCTAATAGGCTAGTGTCGATTGGTGCGAAATAATAACTAAGCCAAACATCGATTATGATGTCTAATATGAGGTAAAGGTAAGGGTTAGTAAATTATACACACGTAGCCGGACCAAGGTGCGGGGTGAAATTCTCTAGATGCCGGACCAAGGATTTAGAGATACCTAACTTATCACTTTGCATGTAGTACACTAGGAAAGAATTGCTATTAC
>JAJONQ010054026.1:0-12484 GCA_036250385.1 Solanum microdontum
CCTGCGTTTCGAAGCTCAAACCAACAAAACAAAACTAAAAATTAAGTAAGTAGAACTACGACTAACAAAAGCAAAATTCAACTCTACTAATAATTCTCAAGTAACACCACTCCCCGGCAGCGGCACCATTTTGATGTTTGCGTAATCAAGACACAACTTCCAATTCAAGTGTCTACAATCGTACAATAATAATATAACCCAACCGAATGGGTTGGGGTCGAGTCTTAAGGGAGCAATTTCAGAGAATTAAGAGTTAAGCACGAATATGCTAGAGTTAACCATAGCTAAAAACATTATCGAGTAAAACCATGATAAATCAAGGGGTTGACACGAATGTCAATTATCAAGGGTGGTATGTAGTCGATTAACAACTAAAACAACGAAAATACAAAGATATGTGAATATAGGGAGATGGGATTCTTGGGATATGATAGGAATACGGGGTAAAATACACAATCGGGTAAATGCTAGTGATAGTCAATTGCTGAACATTTGTAACTAGGCTAGACTTTAGTGGGGGTAAATTCTCTCTCAAACAACTTACCCCAAATCAACTCGGTTTCTCTCGAACACTGAGTTGCCGCTTTTAAGCACAGCCTCCGTCTTAGCCCATTCACTCTCTTGAGCTGAATGTGTGGGAAAAGGCCTAGGATTCACTCTCTCGAGTTGAACCCACGACGACCCAATAACCACAGGCTATCGATTTAGTAGTCTTAGTTTTAAAACCTCTCTCTCGAGCAAGCCAAAAACATAAGATGAAATCGTATTTGCAACTACATTCACATTAAGTTCAAACACAACTACTAAACAAAATCACATTTAAACAACAAATAGACTAACAATAAGCAATACCCAATAAGAAATTTAACCCATATTCACAAAATCACACCCCAAGAATTGGGGTTTTAGCTAGACATAGAAAAAAGGAAGAAAATGATACCAAATCGAAGTAACATCAACTGGGTATGCTTTATATTCAATTTAAATGATTCTAGGATGAAGAATCTTCAACACCCACTTCCAATTTCTTGGAATTGGAAGCCTTTAAATCTTCAAAATCTAACAAAAAATTTTCTCTACTTGAAAACTTAGAAAATAAAATGTTGTATCTGAAATTGCATGCTAAGAAAAAATTCAAACTAGTATTTATAGTTGTCAAAAAATGTGTTGTGAAGGATCACTTGGCGCAGTTAGTCGGGATTGCCGATGCACTCGGCGATCCGCTCTTTGGTCTGCTTCATCGCTTTTCAACCTTTGCCTTCAGCATCTTCGCGTTCTGGATCATTAGGAGATATAGTACTGCTTCGCGGAACTGTTCGGCGATGCGCCAACTGCTCTCTTTCATCGCCAACTTGATATTTTCCTTCAGGGCTCAGCACACTGGAACGTTGGGCGAGGTTAAGGCCATTTGATGATTCGCCTAAAGCATTAGCCAATCCTCAGGTTTTCTTTTCTTCGTCTTTTCAGCCGTTTTGTTCCTTTTAACCAAGTAGTGTTCATGTTTTACCTCAAACTCCAAATACCTTAAACTTAAGGATTTACATCAGTTATTCACTTCCCACTTCCAAGTAGGAATGTTGATATCTTGAGTCATACCTCTTGGCTTTTGATGTTCTACCTTCACTTGCTGATAATTAGGGCACTTAGCTATAAAATCTGTTATATCTCTTTTCATGCCATCCACCAAAAGACTTCCCACAGATTGTGGTACATTTTAGTGGCACCTGGATGAATAGAATACCTGGAGTTATGGGCTTCTGCAAGAATCTGCTGTCTCAACTCACCCACTTTATGAACACATAATCGACCCTGATAGCAAAGCACACCATTTCCCCCTTGGGAGAAAACCTCAACTCTCTATTGATGAACCGTACCCTTTAGTTGAAGCAATATAGGATCACTGTCTTGCTTTTCCTTAACCCCCTCTACCAGACAAAATATGCATTTGAGGACACTAAATCTATCAAAATAAAACCCGAAATGAGTCCAAATTGTAGACTCCTCAGGGGTACGTAGTTCTGGGACTTGAGGGTGACTAACCCTAGTCCACTCGGTATTAAGCTACTCCGAATTGATTTTGTAATTAACAATTTATGACTGAATTTTTGTAATACTAGATAGCTCAAAGTACTGACATGCTAACTGAAAATGTAATATTAATGTACTAACAATAAAACATTCAAATCAGGTATGTATATCTGAAATAACTGACCTAGAATGTGTAATTCATAAACTAAAATAACTACATAGCTAGGGTTCTGAATATCACACAAGAAACTAAACAATAACATGATAATCTTATTTGGATCATTCTAACAGCTAAAACCCAACAATTTCTAACATTCAAGAAACCTTAGGTCTAGATAATATCAAGGGAATCAAGAATCTGACTAAAATCTAGGGACCTAATGGGCGAAAGGAACCCACTCGTGAAATCCCACATACCTGGTGACGAAATTCACAGAGATATATTTCGATTTCAGGGATGGAACTGACGAAGACTCGCTACGTTCTTGAACTAGCGTTGCTCGACTTTCTCCCCTCTTTTCTTCTAAGTTTTCTAAATTTTGGTGAATGATTTTCTTACGGTAGATTTTAATTCGTTTACTAGGCTAAAACTTACCAAAACCACGTAGTTTAGGGGTTAAATGACATAGTTTAGCGGCCTAACGCATAGGGAAAAGACCAAACAACCCCTGACTTAAAAGATGTCGGGGCCACCGACGGGAATAACCGATAGACTGTGGGTGGACCGATGGTCTGTGCTGGTCAACCGTCGATGGGGGACTGGGACTTGAAAAGTAGGGGTCTGAACCATGGCCTAGACCACGGACCGTGGTCTGACCTACGGTCCGTAGGTATTGGCGTAGGTCCAGACTTAGCCAAAATTCCTGGGCTGTCTGGGGAGAAGCTGCAGGTGGGTCACCCTACGGTCCGTAGGCGGCACCGTTAGTGGCACCTGCAACTTCTAGAATTTTGCATTTCTGGTCTGACTCGGATACGGGGTGTTATATTATCTCCCCCTAGGGAACACTCATCCTTGAATGAAGACTAAACTAGTTGAATGGAGGGAATGAGCTGCAACCCTACCACTAAACATTGAAAACTGATTTTTGACTGAACTAAGTTCCAAGAACATGCAAATACGCAGAAAATGCAAGTACAAACTGAAGAAACATGATACTAAGACTGAAACTACGCATGAATGATTGAAAACCTAGAGGGGAACTATTACCTCAAGCTGGAGTGGAATCGAAAGAAAAGAGATGAGGATACTTGGCTTTCATGGTTGCTTCTGCTTCCCAAGTAGCTCCATATACGGATTGACTCCTCCGCAAAACCTTAACTGAAGCGACTTTTTTGTTTCTCAACCTTCTAACCTGACGATCAAGAATCTCAACTGGCACATCCTCATAAGTGAGACTATCCTTCACAACCACACTTTATAAAGGTACTATAGATGCTGGATAACCCACACACTTCTTCAAAAATGAAATGTGAAAGACCGGATGCACTGCTGCTAGTTCTGCTGGTAACTTTAACTCAGAAGCCATTTTTCCAACTCTTTTCTAGATCTTGTAAGCGCCTATATGTCTAGGACTGACCTTCCCCTTCTTGCCAAATCTCATCACCCCCTTCATAGGTGATACTTTCAGGAAAACCTAATCATCAACTTGGAACTCCAAGTCCCTTCTCCTTACATCTGCATAGGACTTCTGGCGACTTTGGGTTGTCTTAAGTCTATCTCTAATGAGCTGAATTTTTTCCATGGCATCATGAACCAAATCTGGCCCTATCAAGGCTGCTTCACCTACTTCAAACCAACCAACTGGAGATCTACATCTACACCTATACAACGCTTTATAAGGGGCCATCTGAATGTTAGAATGGTAACTATTATTGTAGGCAAACTTTATAAGAGGAAGGTGATCATCTCAACTACCCTTGAAGTTGATCACACAAGCTCTCAACATGTCCTCTAATGTTTGAATGGTACGCTCTGCCTGACCATCTGTTTGTGGATGAAATGTTGTGCTAAGATTAACGTGAGTACCAAGACCTTTCTGAAATGACTTCCAGAAATGAGAGGTAAAGTGGGGACCTCTATCTGAAATGATAGACAAAGGAACCCCATGCAATCTAACTATCTCATTAATGTAAAGCTTGGCGTAGTCCTCCACCGAATTTGTAGTCTTGACAGCCAAAAAGCGCGCAGACTTAGTAACTCTGTCAACTATCACCCAAATAGAGTCATGATGTATGCAAGTATGAGGTAAACTTGTAATGAAGTCCATGTTGATTCTGACCCACTTTGAACTGTTACACCACCATCTGATTTGCTCATCAAGCGAACTCCCAAGCGAGCAAGTCTGTGAACATCCTTTGCTTGCTCTTTTCTTTCTTCCTCAACATATGCTATACTACCCATAGATAGTCTGCTAAGAGCATTTGCTACTACATTGCCCTTACCAGGATGGTAATGCATACTCATATCATAATCCTTGACGAACTCAAGCCATCTCCTCTAGCGAAGATTCAACTCTTTCTGGGTGAACACATATTGAAGGCTCTTATGGTCTGTGAACACATCTACGTGAACACCATACAAGTAATGTCTCCAAATTTTAAGTGAAAACACCACTGATGCAATCTCGAGGTCATGAGTCAGATAATTTTTCTCATGCACCTTAAGTTGTCTAGAAGCATAAGCTATAACCTTACCTCGCTGCACCAACACACAACCTAGGTCGACTCTGGACACATCACAATAGATCACATAACCGTCTGAACCCTCTAGTAGGGTCAAAACAGGAGTTGTAGTCAACCTAGTTTTCAGTTCTGCGAAGCTCTTCTCATAATCATCTGACCAGTGAAACTTAACCTTTTTCTGAGTCAACTTAGTCAATAGAGAAGCTATGGATGAAAATCCTTCCACGAACTTTCTGTAATAACCAGCCAAACCCAAGAAACTTCTGATATCTATAGGAAAGGTAGGTCTGGGCCATTGTTTCACTACTTTTATTTTCTGAGAATCCACTCGGATCCTTTCGCTAGATACTACATGTCCAAGGAAAGCAATAGATTTCAACCAAAACTCACATTTGCTAAACTTAGCAAATAACTGTTGATTTTTTAGAGTTTGCAGAACAACTCTCACATTAGTCGCATGTTCTTCCTCATTCCTAGAGTAAATAAGGATATCATCAATAAAAACGATAACTAACAAGTCCAAATACTGCTTAAATACCATGTTCATCAAATCCATGAAAGCTGCAGGAGTATTGGTTAGTCCAAAAGACTAACTACAGATTCATAATGACCATACCAAATTCTAAAGGCTGTTTTTGGGATGTCACTATCTCTAACTCTGAGCTGATGATAACCTGATCTAAGGTCTATCTTCGAAAAATGACTAGCACCCTGAAGTTGTTCAAACAAGTCATCAATCTTGGGGATAGGGTACTTATTCTTGAGTGTGACTTTGTTCAACTGCCGATAGTCCATGCACATCCTGAGAGTACCATCTTTCTTTTTCATGAATAATACTGGCGTACCCCATGGGGAAATATTGGGTCTGATGAAGCCTTATCTTGAAGGTCTTTCAACTACTTTTTCAATTTCTTAAGCTCAGCTAGAGCCATTCTGTAAGGAGGAATAGTAATGGGCTGAGTATCTGGAAGGAGATCAATTTCAAAGTCGATTTGCCTTTCGGGAGGAACTCCGGGAAGATCTTCTGGAAACTCATTAACTACTGGAACTAACTCAAGAGTTAGAGTTTTGGAGCTTGAATCCTTAACCCGAACTAAATGATTGATATACCCCTTGGAAATCATTTTTCTGGCCTTAAGGTAAGAAATGAATCGACCATAAGCGCTAAGCTACTACCTTTCCATTCTACTATTAGTTCATCTGGAAATTGGAAACGAACGATCCTAGTTCTACAATTGACTGAGGCATAAATGGAATGTAACCAATTCATGCCTAGAATGATATCAAAGTCTACCATTTCTAACTCTACAAGATCTGCTGAGGTGATTTTCTAAGAGACTGTGACAGTGTAATTACTATATACCCGTCTAGCTATAATTGGATCACCAACTAGAGTAGAGACTAAGCAGGGTTCTAAGAGAGTTTCTAGACTAACATCGAATTTGACTGCTATATAAGGAGTTACAAAGGAAAGAGTAGCCCTTGGATCTAACAAGGCATAAACATCTAAGTTAAAAACTTGTAACGTACTAATGACCACATCAGGAGAATCTTCCTAATCCTAGCGAGCCTGAAGAGCATACAATCTAGTTTGGCGCTGACCGCCACCTATACCAGATGAGTTACCCTGCTGAGTCGGGAGACCTGCTGGTGCTGCTGAAATTATGGACTGAGCTCTACCATTATTACCTTCTTGAGCCTGCTTGGAAAAAGGGAAATCTCTCAACCAGTGACCAGTCTGACCACACCCAATGCATCCTTCCTTTCCTGCAGGACACTCGCCCGGATGGTTCTTACCACACTTAGGACAAATTGGGTAGGTCCTAGTACCTGAAACACTTCCATGAGATTAGAGCCTAATACCTTACCTTTCTGATCCTATCGAAACCTGGAGGATGGAGTACTAGCAGATGAAGGTGCTGGGGCTGAAGACTATTACTGAACCTGCGAGTGATTTTCACCACCTGATTTCTTTTAAGAATACTCATAGTTGCCTGTCCTAGCCTTTTTGTTCTCCTTATCCTGTTCCATAAGCTTATCTCCCCCAACCTACTGAGCATGTGTCATGAGCCTAGAGATGTTCATATTTTCCAGCAACATAGCATTTTTACACTCTGTTTTCACTACGTCGGATACCCCATACAGAAACTTGTTCATTTGAGCCCTGGAATCGGCAACCATGTGAGGAGCATACCTAGAGAGTTGGGTGAACTTGAGTCTATACTCTTGGACTGACATGCTACCTTGCCTCAAATTCATGAACTCGTGAGTTTTTGCCTCCTTCAACTCTCGTGGGAAGAACCTGTCTAGAAAATTCTCACTGAAACACTCCAAAGTGATAGGAGCCGCATATGTACCCTTGTTTTCCTTCCACTGAGTGAACCAAATGTGAGCCACATCCTTAAGCTGGTAAGATGCCAACTCAACCCTATCATTCCCAGTTACCTGCATCACTTCGAAGATCTTCTTGACCTCATCTATGAAGATTTGGGGATCTTCTCCAACTTGTGACCCTAAAAACTCTGGAGGATTCATTCTAACAAAATCACGGACCCTGGCTGCAGTCGACCCATGATTAGCATTTGCAAGAACTGGAACCTACTGGTTGTTCGGGTTGGTCACACTCTGAGCCAACAGTTGGATAGCGTTCCGAAACTCTGCATTCGAAACTTTTTGGTCTGGGACTGGAGGAACTGCGTTAGCATTCCTTTGGTAAGCTCTATGAGGAGGCATGATCTGAACCGCATAATGACGAGTTAGAAGGTAGATCATACCCACGCATGATAAGAATAACAAGAAAGTGAAGTTTTCCTAAAACACTTCATAGCCTCCATCTGATTAGATATGGTGCACTTCACACCCATGAAAAAGGACTCTACTTAGTGCGGCTTTTCAGACATCCTAGGACACTTAAACCTAATGCTCTGATACCAAGCTTGTCACGCCCCGAAGCTACCCAGGACGCGGACATGGGACCTAGGATCAATAAAGACCCCAAGCTAACCCTGCTGGTATAACATAAGCATGCTATGATAAATGAAATAAGGAAATACTGTGCGGAAGCTTAAAACATCATGTAAACTGAAATGATAGGGAATACCGATAAACTATCTGAATATATGAAAAGTGAGAGTTTAACAACAGCTAAAAATTCAAACACAAATGCTAAAGTTGAATCTAACTATGTCTGAAAATAGCCTCTAACTGACTAGAAGCGTTGGGACATGCCCCAACTAAATCTAGCAAAAACTGAAACTAAAACTAAAAGAAAAGGAATCATATATGTCGTCCTCGGAGAATGAGGACTCACCACTGATACTACTAAGCTGAAGATAGGGAACCGGCCTATGCGTGATCTGGAAGCTGAGGACCTGAACCTACATCACGAGAAGATGTAGCGCAACGTATGCGTCAGTAATTGAAAGGTATTGAGCATGCAAGATAGGATAAAGATGAACAATAATCATAACTGAACCAAAGCATATATCTGAGCAATGATAAGAGATAAGCATGATACTATACTAGAAATACTGAATATGAACTAACTGAATGCAATGACCAAGTTTATAACATGATGAAACTGAATACTGGATTGTATCTGATAACCTGGTCAATGCAATAGAATCTGTTTGTAAGGGAGCTATTAATAACTGACATAAAACCACATGAGCTAAATGTGAAGTCCGATGTATACACCCCATCGAGAGGATCCAATATACCCTGCCAGAGGTATAGAGACATGACTTATCTCATATCTCGCTAACAAATGGAAAAACATCGTTCAGGGATACCAATCTAATTGTACCAGCCTTGCATCTGGCGATTCCTATGGACTCTATGTTAGCGCCTAAACTACTCCGATAAAAATAATACAAATGATCATCAATCCCCATAACAGCATAGGGACTCCAGTGAAGTATTTAATAAATTAATTATACTAGAATTATTTTAAGACATAGGGACTCCAGCGAAGAGGTAAGTAAAAGTCACTCAGTGAGTCAATGGATCATATACTTGGAGATAGAAATGAATGCACGTCTCTTCATAAAGTATACAAATGTTGAAAGAATGAAATCTAGTTACAGCATTACAAGAGCTATAGGGAAGAGAGTTACATGTTTCCATCAAACTCAAATATTGCAACCTTAAAAATCTACACCAGACGCTAGAAAAAGATTTTATAAAATAGTAAATGTTGCACTAGATATAAAAAATTATAAAAACTACAAAAACTATGCCTCCATAATATGAGTTTTTGTTATATAAACAATCGTTAAAATATTTGACGATGAGGGAAAATGCTCACTATTGACAAATTTAAATGACTAAATCGCTCATGAGTATATCTAAGTGATTATTTTAAAAAACCCTCACACATAAGGGAGCATCTCTAATTTTGTCACATATTTTCCGGTATTGTAATCTAAACTAGTATATCTTTAATGATTTTTTTCAAAAAAAAAAAAGAATTGTTTCTACCATTGTAATTTGATTTTTAAAAAATTTAATGGTTTATCTTTTTACTTTTTATTTAAAAATATATGTATAATAATTTTTTATGGTATAGACTTTTCTATATACGGTTTTATGATGCGGTCGAATGGTATAATTTTTAATCTTTTTCAATTTTGCAATGCAATCTAGTACAACTTTAATCCCGTTTCTTTACGAGTAGAACCAGGTATATATATATATATATATATGGAAATTAATATTTATTCTATATGCATAATATAATTTTGCATGGAAGGTGTTTAACTGGTTACCCTTTGACATACATAGTTACACCCCTAAAAGAGAGAGGAAGAGACAATGTGACAAGTACAATTATAAAATTAGTCTCTTTACTTTATCATAATACGTTTAAATCCTTTACATTTGTAAAAGTGAAATTTTAATGTAATTAAGTATTTGATAAATTATTTCTTTTGGAATTGTTTCAAGACGTAGGGACTCCAACAAAGAGGTAAGTAAAAGTCATCATGTGAGTCAATGGATCATATACTTGGAAACAAGAATAAGGACATTTCCGACTCTTTATAACGAATTACGTATACACATGTTGAAAGAATGAAGTCTGGTGACAACATAAGGGACCATCTCAAATTTAGTCTCATATTTTTCATTATTGTAATCTAATGTAGCATGTTTTTTATGGCTTTTTCTAAATAAAATTTAAAATAGTTTCTAGCAATATAATCCAATCTATAAAAAAAAATTGTGGTTTATTTTTGTATTTTTTTGCTTTAAAAGATTTGGTCTTATAATTCAATATAGTATCGACTTTTCATTATAAAGTTTTATAATGTGGTCGATTTGGTATAAATATGAATCCTTTTCCAATTTTTCAATGTAATCTAGTATGATAGCAATTTATGTTTGTACTATGGCAATCCGATTTAGTGTGTTTATGTATACTAGTTCTGGATACGTGCATTGCACATAAGTTCTTGTCAAGTAGTAAAAACTGTGTAGATCAAAATTAAACTAGAATGTAACAAACATAAAATACTGTGAAAAGAAAATTCAAAGATGTGTAACAAGTTACCAGAGTTGTTGAAACAGAGGATGAGATAAAATCATCAAGCTTACACTTGTTGGTGACAGTGTTGTTACTACCGACGATGGAAAGCAGATGCATTCCAGCCAAATCAGGTGGTAGATTTGTTGATTGAATTGGAAAAGAGAGCAAATAGGAACAAAGAAAGGCAGAGAAGTGTGAAAAATATGAGGGAAATAAATTAATTTAAAGATAGCAGCGACAAAGTTAGAATTTTCGACTAGTCTCAAACATGTGCGTTGCACGTGTATCCCATGCTTAATATTGTAAATACTTTAAAAGTACAAGAATTTGAACAAATAAAAATAAGTTTTCTTTAGAAAGTAAAATTTTAAAAATCTAATATAGAAAAACACATACCAAAAAGACGGATGCATCCTAGCAAAATCAGATGGTAGATTTGTCGATTGAATTGGTGAAGAGAGCAGAGAGGAACAGAGAAATACATGGGAGTGTGAAATGTAAGGAAAATAATAGATTTAAAAGACAGAAGTGGTGAAATTAAAAATTTTGATAAGGGGGGTCAAGAATACATTCAAGGTTTAGCATATATGTATGAGAAATAACATTTAGTATATATGCATAATATAGTTTTGCACTGAAGATGTTCAATTGACACCCTCAGACATACGTAGCTACGCCCTGAAAGAAAGGGGAAGAGATAATATGGTAATTAATATTTTAAGAATCGATCTCTTTTATATATTTTAAAACGTTTAAGTCATTTGCATTTGTAAAAGAGGAATTTCAGTCTAATTAAGTATTTAATAAACTATTTATATTGGGATTGTTATAGGGCATAGCGACTCTTGCGAAGAGATAAGTAAAAGTTACCTAGTGAGTTAATGAATCACATACTTAGAGACAAGAATTGAGGCATGCCTTACTCTTTACAAAGTATATAAATGTCGAAAGAATGAAGTCACAACATAACAAGAACTATGGAGAACGGAATTACATGTTTCCGTTAAATCTCAAAAATTACAACTTTTAAAATCTAAGTCAGAAACTAGAATAAGATTTTAAAAAATAGTAAAAGTTGCACAAGATATAAAAATTTGTAAAAACTACACAAATTAAACAGCCAAAAATGATTTTTTTATTATATTATTTTTCATATTTTTAGTTAAATAAACAATTGTTCAAATATCAGATGATAAGGGAAAATGTTCACTATTGACAAACTTTAATGACTAAATCACTCATAAATAAATTTAAGTGATTATGTCATATATTTTCCGGTATTGTAATCTGATCTGATATATACTTCATGTTTTTTTCTGAAATATTTTAAATTATTTCCACCATTGTAATAAGATCTATTCGAATTTTTATGGTGTATTTTTGTATTTATTATATATACAAAAAAATTGGTACTATAGTAAAATATAGTATAGACTAATTTCTTTTATACAATTTTATGAGGCAGTCGATTTGATACAATTTTTAATTTTTTTCTCATTTTGCAATGCGATCTAGTATGATTTTAGTTTCTTTTTCAACTATTGCAATATGATCTAGTTTTCAAACACGTGTGATGTACGTGTATCCCATGCTTAATATTATAAAAACATTAAAAGTACAAAATTTTGAACTAAATAATTTAGCCCAAATAAAATATATAATTTTTATTAGAAAATTAAATTAAGTCCAATAAAGAGAAAAAAAAAAAGATGCATTCCGGTCAAATCAGGGGGTAGATTTGTTGATAGAATTGGTGAAGAGAGTAGAGAGGAACACTGTCGCACCCCGTTTTTCTCAAAACGGGTTTTGGTGCACGACCTAACAACTCTTTTGGGTTTCGGAAGATTGAAGAGTCGTCACCTAACGAATTAAGGCGCGTTAGGGCACCTATCTAACCTAACTAAGTATAGCTAAGGTCAACGAACCAGAGATCAGGGTAAGGGTTTAAGTTACCTCGAGGGGAAGGTGTTAGGCATCCCTCGAGGTCCACAAATGTGGGTCCCGGCCGTATCTCATGCAATTTATGTGAGGGTTACAAGTAGCAATTAAGGTCACTTCATTTATTATTTATTAATTAGCATGGTTACTAAGTGATAAATAATATTAAACAATTAAGACCACTTCAATTATTTATTTAATTAATTAAGCATGCAAAAACTAGGTGATAACAAGATATTAAGCAATTAAGATAACTTAAGTTACTTTTGTTAGTAAGCATGCAAGACTAAGTGATGTAATAAATGAAAAATA
>JAJONQ010054027.1:0-12304 GCA_036250385.1 Solanum microdontum
GCCCCCCCCCCCCCCCCCTTTCCAGAAATCATATGAGGTCTTCTCTAACTTCCAATGAGGGACTCTATTAAGATTATAGCATGCAAACAAGACTGCTTCTCCCCACATATTATGAGATAGACCAATGCTTAAAAGCATAGAATACATTATTTCCTTAAGGGTTTATTTTTTCGTTCGGCTACACCATTTTGTTGGAGAGTATATGGAGCACTAACCTCATGTATAATACCATTTTTCTCACACAAATCTTGTAGAGTTTTAGTACTAAATTCACCGCCCCTATCAGATCTAAATCTCTTGATTTTTCTGTCTAATTGGATTTCCACTTCTGCTTTGAATTTCAAAAACATGCTTTCAGCTTCATCTTTAGACTTAAGAAGATATACCTTAGTGTATCTAGAAAAGTCATCAACAAAAGTAATGTAACAATTTTTCCCATCTTTGCTAACATTGTTCTTGAAATCTACTAAATCTGAATGTATTAGTTCAAGTAATTCGATCTTTCTACTTATAACAGATTTGAAAGGTTTCTTGGCATGTTTTTCTTCTACACACACATGACATTTAGAAAAATCATCAGTTTTTCTAAGTCTTTTAATAGAAGCAATGTTAACATGACCTAGTCTACCATGCTACAAATTAATAGACTCTACAATATAAGCAGAATTTGAAATACTTGCATTATTGACAATCTCTTGAACAATGCTTAATACAAAAAATCCTCCACTAAGATATCCCTTCCCAAAAAAGTCGACTCCACGAGAAATAATTATTTTATCAGCTTTAAAAACAAGTTTAAGGCCTACTTTGTTGAGAAGTGCTCTTGAAACTAAGTTTCTACGAAGGGGGGGAACATACAAAACAATTATTCAAGGACAATGTTTTTTCAGAAGTTAATTTAAGTAAAACTTTTCCTTTACCCATAATTCCAGTAGTACTGGAGTTACCCATGTAAACACACTCTCCATCAATAGACTCTTCAAAGTTATGGAATAACTCTTTATTGGCACAAATATGCCTTGAAGTGCCTGTGTCTAGTACCCAGTCAATTTTGTTAGCCACCATATTTGCCTTAACGACTACACCATTAATCACTTCATTACCCTCAACAAGATGAGCTTGGATATCACTTTGTCCTTCATTCTTTGAGTCCTGCCCTTTTCTTTGATAGCACTTTGTAGCGTTGTGACCAAGTTTTCCACAAACAAAACAAGGACCTTTAGTTTTTTTGAATTGGCTCTCCAGCTTGTTAAATTGATTTTTCTTCTTCACATGTTCCTTTTTCAAGACTTTCTTTTGTTTGCCTTTGAACCTGTCTTTCACAACAGTATCAGAAGATTCAACAAGATTAGCTTTAGAAAAATTAAGAGAAAGTGCTTCCATCTTATCTTTGAGATGGTTTGCCTCTTCTGTCCTCATATGACTAATAAGTTCTTGGAGAGTTAATTTTTTTTTCTTATGTTTCAATTGATTTCTATAATCACTCCAAGATGGTGGGAATTTTTCAAGTAGATCATTAGCCTAAAAAGTCTATCACATCTTAATGTCCTCGTTGAGAACATCAACCGTCAAGTTTTCATTTTCGTGAACTTCTGCCATTATTAGCTTATTATCAACCATTTGGAATTTAACCCACTGGCCGACAACATATTTTTTCTTTCATGCATCATCATCATCATATTTCTTTAGCAGATTTATAGGTAACAAATAAATCAAATAAAAGATTAGTCATATGATTTAACAAATGTCCTCTCATAGTTCTATTATCCTTTTCAAAATTCGTTTTAACAATATCATCAACAACCACAACATTTCTAGAATTAGTAGTGGTAAAAGAACCATCTACAGAAGTTCGTTAAATAAAACATACCCAACTTCTAATTCTTCAAAGAAAACTAAATGTTTTTCTGACCAGCGTTTACAATTGTTTCCATCCAAAGGCTCAAGCTTTGAAAAATCATGAAAAGTTTTGTTCAAAGAAATAGCCATTTATCAATATTGTATGTAAGTAAAATATCTTTCAAATTGTTGGGAAAAATACTAAAATTTTGATATTGGATTAGAATTATAAAGTAGGAAATAGCATATCACAAACACTGTGTAGTGGCAAGTCGTTGCCTTGAAAGCGATTTCGGCCCGACTCCGATGCAAATTGTTATATTTGGTCGCTCCCCTAGGTTCCACAGTTACTCTCAAACACATGCACTCGTGGCCGCAAGTTTAGAGTTGAACAAAAACAATTGCCCAGAAATCCACAATAGGAAAATATTATTATTTAAACCAATAAAAGAATTAGTGAAGGAGATAGTAAATGAAAGAAATGACTTTTGCTTTTTGTCTCTTTCTTTAGCTCCCAAATGATACTCCTTAAATAGGAAAATCATTTACGTTTTCAAGTACAAAAGTAACTTTTCAAGTCTTTTGAATACGTCCTATATTTTCTTACGAAGTTAAAAAAAATTACATTTGAGATAAATGTGAACCAATTATGTTTGATTAATTAACTCTCCTATTTCACATATACTAACGACTTAGCAATGTTCCTATAGATTAATTACGGAGAGTTAAACGATGTAACCTATCCTTTGCATTAAAAGAAAAGGAATATTATCCACATGGGGTTCCCACCGAAAAGGGATGCCTTGGTAGCTAGAATCAAAACAGTTAAATGGAAAATCAGAAGAACTAGATGTAGATAAGGCATATGTAGTTAAATAAATGGGTGACACTAGAGAGCAAGGACAACAATGACAAATTAGGTGGCTGTAAGCTTAAGTTGCCTGATAGTTTAGAACTTGCAAGTGAGGTTCCAAAATGAAATTAAGCACATACGGTAGAATTACATTCCATGATCGCGATACCTTCCATTAGCTTGACTAATCCAGATTTGTATTGTGTAGGGCTCATTAAAGGGGAAACACTCCCTGAGACTAGGAGTTTCCCTAGGTTCGATCCAGTCCATCTTAGTTAACTCCTTAGTCTTTGGGTTTAGTGACCAAACAACATCTAGGAAAAGGGGTCCACAAATAAACTATTGTTTCGTATGGATCAATAGATCTTTGCTTTTTGCCTGTTTGCTAAGTAGACTACTCTTATCTACATAGGGGAAACAAAGCATTGAACTGTTTACTATGTAACCAATTATTTTTAACGTTTATCATGAGATTTAACTTATAAGTAATTTGATAGTCTAAATGTTTTATATACACGAATTAAAATTTAAACTCATATAGGAATGAAAGGGGACACAAGAAGATTATGAGCATCAATAGCAAAAAATATAAGAAAGTTCATCCAAACTCATGTCAGCGAATTTGATCAGACATATTTTACATCATCGATAAGCACAAACCATAAATCCTAAACCTTAAATCCCTAAATAGAACTACCGGGGGAAAATACGAGCAACTATCACTGTAATGTCATCACTCTTTCCACCAACACCATTTTTGCCAACTTTGAGGCAGTCTATTGCAAACGGTGTATAAATACTTTTAATTTCTGAATTCTGTAGTGCATATTTTTCAATCTTTCGTGCTAACATCTTCGAAAATGTTCCCAGTTCGTACAAATCAGCTAGCCCGTCGCATGCTAATTTCTCAAATTCAATGTCATGAGCGTTATCGAACAATCCATCTGTAGCCATCACTATCATATCCCCTGTTCTTACTGTAACTTTAGTTTTGTGTGCCATACTTGGATCATCAAATTTAACACCATTCCCTAACTGAAAAGGATAATTGAATCCTTTTTTCTGAATTTCTGATTTGTAAACTATTACCCCATCACTTATACCAACTCTTCTATCTAGTATGTTGACCGCACGTACAATATCACACGTTAAAGTCAAAATATAAGCCGTTAACAAACCTAGATATTTCTCTTTAAAATAAGCCTCGTTGAGAACTTTCATTGGCTGAGTTTTGTTCCTTTGATCTTTTTGCTTGTGAATCGATAGATCAACATTTCTAAACAGCTGTCTCAAATATTCTCAAGAATTGATACCATTTTTGGCCCAGCAATCAATGCCATCTACTACACCGATGGCTTCTTCCTCAATGTATATAACATGTGCATCTTCCCTGAGAGGTGCTTTGTTAGATTTTGGTATGTAAAAGGAGCCAGCCACCATCTTCGTCTTGAAATTCCCATTAATAAAACTTGAGACATTAGTACTCTCATCCCAAAAGTTTAGATCCTCATCTATTGCCATCTCCTCTATAACATCTACCTCATCTATATCCATCTCGTCTATAGCAATTTAGGAAACTAGTAAAGAAGTGACACAACCAAAAATTTATATAAGGGATTCAAAAAGAATGACCAGAGTACTATTGCGCTTAGGATTTGAACTTGTGACCTAAAGCAACAATTGAATTTCCTTTACAAAAACAATCAAATCTTGACGGATTTCTTCATGGGAATTCACTAGTTCATATATAATTTTTTAAAAATATCATGTCCCATAATCACGCAAAATGCCAGAACATTTTACGGACATTGAATAACACCTTGACATGCTAGGTAATGTCTCGGTTTTATTTTGTTTGACCAATATAACTTGGCACGGAGTTTAAGAAATAAAAAAAACTTTTGAATCTTGTGGTCTAAAAATAAAGATATGTCAAATGTATTAAAATGTCCATTAATTTTGTGATCTTAAACATGTCATATGGAGAGTCGAAACTAAACAATTGCTTTATTTTAAACTTTTTAGGAATTGTTTAGTTTCCACTTTCCATATGATATGTTTAAGACCATAAAATTAATGGATTTGTTTTTGATATATTTGACATATCTTTATTTTTATACCACAAAATTAAAAATTCTACTTTCTTTTCTTAAGCTCCATGCCAAGTCAAATTCGTCAAACATATTGAAACAAAGAGATTACCTAGTATCTCAAGGTGTAATTGAGTGTCCATAAAATTTTTTGGCGTTTTGTGTGATTATGAGAAACGATTTATTTATTTTCATTATATATGAACTAGTATATTCACATGAAGAAGTCAGTCAAGATTTGATTTTTTTTGTAAAGGAAATTCAATAATTGCTTTAGGTCACAAGTTCAAGTCCTAAGCGCGATAGTACTCTGATAATTCTTTTTGAATCCCCTTTTATAAATTTCCAGCTTTGTCACTTCTTTACTAGTTTCTTTAATGGATATAGATGATATATATGTTGTAGACGCTATGGATATAGATGAGGATCTAAGCTTTCGCGGTGAGAGTACTAATATCTCAAGTTTTATTAATAGGAATTTCAAAATGAAGATGGCGGGTGCCTCGTTTTACATACAAAATTCTAACAAAGTGCCTCTTGGGGAAGATGCACATTTTATTTGTATAGAGGAAAAAATCATAGGTGTAGCAGATGGCGTTGATGGTTGGGCGAAAAAGGGTATCGATTGTGGAGAATATTCGAGACAGTTGGTTAGAAATGCTGAATTATCGATTCACAAGCAGAAAGATCAAAAGAACAAAATTCAGCCAATGGAGGTTCTCAACGAGGCTTATTTTAACACAAAATGTCAAGGTTCGTCAACAACTTGTATTTTGACTTTAATGTGTGATAATGTACATGCGGTCAACCTTGGAGATAGTGGATTTGTTGGTATAAGAGACGGAGTAATAGTTTACAAATTGGAAATTTAGCAAAAAGGATTCGATTATCCTTTTCAGTTAGGGAATGGTGTTAAATTTGATGATTCAAGTGTGGAACAAGAAATTAAAGTTACAGTAAGAACATGGGATGTGATAGTGATGTCTACAAATGGATTGTTCGATAGTGTTCACAACATAGAGTTGGAGAAATTAGTACGCGATGGGCTAATGGATTTGCGCAAACTAGAAATATTTTGGAGAAATTGTTCATGTGGATTAGAAGAATAATAGTCCTTAGTGGAATATTCTAGAAATATAAGGAGAATTTCTTCAAAGACCTTAGAATTCCATAGATTTTCCTGGAACATCGTTGGATTCTTCTACTTGTATAGAGCGTTTTAGAATAGGGTCTTGTACATAATTTATATTTTCAAATTAGCCCCGCCACCCCCATTATTTAATTTTTTTTTTTTTGGTAAATAATATTTCAAATTTAAATTATTTAATTTTTTATGCCACCCCCACCCCTACCTCCCCCTCCCCCCAACACAGCTAGGCCGTCCCCATCATTTTTTTTTAAAAAAAAGAAACTTGTTTTTGGAAAATATTTCAAATTTTTAAAAATTTCATATTTACACCACCCCTTACCCCCCTTCCCCCGCTACCTCCCACCCCTACCCTACCCCGTCCCCCTACACAGGCCACCCCATAAAAAAAATTTAAAAGAAAATTATTTTTAAAAAATATTTCAATTATTTTTAAAAAATATTTCAATTTTTTTAAAAATTCATTTTTATGCCACCCCCACCCCTAACCCCCGCGACCCCGTAAAAAAATTGTTTTTGAAAAAAATTTTCATGGGTCATGTCCTGGGTCGAAAGTTTGGGTTAGATCTCAGGATCGGATTTTAGAACTGTCATCGGGGTCTTGTCCTAGTTTGGGTGTCGGAGTCGGGTCCTAGATCAATTATCGGGGTTGATTTTCGAATCAAAAAAATATTTTCATAAAGAGTAATTTTTAGTCTCAAGCCAAAAATAAAAAAATATTTTCTGAAAAATATTTTCATTCACCAACAAACATTAAAAAAATATTTTCCAGAAAATATTTTCAACTCACCAACCAAACATGAGAAAATAAGTTAGAAATCCATTTGTTCTCCAAGAAAGCATTTTCTAGGAAAACAATTTCCATGGAAATTTTTATCCTTCATACCAAACACAACCTTAGTGTTTGAAAGGCCTACTTGAGCTTGCAAGATCGTGAAAGATTTGTGAGCGAGTTGTTAAGTGCCACACAGTGTGCTTAGTAGAGGTCTAAGGTCGTGACATAGTTGCCCGTATTTTTCCCCAGTAGTTCTATTTAGGTGTTTAAGGTTTTTGATTTATGGTTTGTGCTTATTGATGATGTAAAATAAGCCTGATCAAATTCACTTACATGAGTTTGGATGCACTTTCTTATAACTTTTTGTTATTGATGCTCATAATCTTCTTGGGTAATTGAAATTGCTTTTAATCCGACTCAAATTGCTCATTGATTCGTGAAGGTAAGGTTATTTTTGTGTATATTCTTTATACATATACCTTTTTATGTTGATTATTAGTTCTGATTTAAAATTTCTTTCACAATTTTTATGCATAAATGTTAGGTTAGGAATGAAAAAATCTGAGTTGAATAAGTTGTGTATGAATGAAAATATGATCAATGTTGAAGTGCGATGCAAGTATGGAGTCTTATTGCAAATGCAGACCTCTTGGTTAGATCACATTCTGAGAAGTAGATTTTGGTCTTATCCTCACAATGAGGCCATGAATTGCAATTTTTTGATGGAGAGACAAGGAGAGAGTTGACGAAAGATCTCAATTTATTCTTACCATATTGGTGAAAAAGATTCAGGAGTTAGAAGAATAATATGAGTGTATTAAGATGCAATTGGAACAACATGATAATTCCAACATGAATTCAATGGACATTGAACATTTGAAACAATAAAAAATTTGCTTGGATGAAGTTGAAAGTCTTCAAATTCGGTATGAAAATCTCAACATCAATTCAAAGAAGAAGCGTGGCAATGTAAAAGAAATTGGTGATTTGAAAGAGAATCATATGAATATGAAAGGGATGAAAAAGAAAAAAAAAAGCTGTCGATTTTCTGGGAAATTCCTTTGATGTTGGAAGATTTGTGTCTTTGTTATATATGTTAGTTTCTAATCCAAGTACATAAGTTGAATAAAAATCAAATGAAATTGTCATAGTATGATATGTAATAGAGCATAATTTTGTGTGGTATTGAATACCTCTATTTGATCTACCATAATGAAAAATTTGAATTTGCTTGTGTCTGATTTTTTTTTACTTTTATGCTCTTTTCTGGAAACGAATGATTCATTGAGTTTAAGAGTTCTACCAAACTCAAAATTGTAAAAAGAGGCAACTAACAATACTAATAAAACAAAAACAAAGCTTCACAGAAACAACACAACTCATAATTGTAGGCCAACAAAAACAACTTCGATTCCGAAAGTGAACTAACGAGCAAAACAAAGCTTCAACATTGCATAAATACTATAATTTCAGTACTATTTCATAGATATAACAAAAATTAGGAAACAATTGTTTCTCCTTCAATCAAACAACAAAATAGTATCTTAGTGGCACCAAAACAGTACTAAACAAACACCACTGATATCGAAACTATTATTTTTATGAGTCTCGAGGTTTTGAAGAAGAGGAAGTATTCGAGTTTGAAAGCTTTGATTAATCTCTAATCTACTGAAGCGTTCTTTTGTGATTGCTTGATTTTCTTTCCACTTCAATCCACTTGTTGGTTTGAAACCAACATCTCTGGTTAAAACTACTAATTTAAAGACTCTTTTTGGTCCGGTCCATAGTATTCTGTTACTTGGCATTCCAAGCTACAAAAGGTTTAGAGAATTAAAGTTATTAGAGAACAAACATTATCAAGTTATTATAGAACAAACATTATGAAATCATTCTCAGCTTGAAACACACCCATTCCAGTTACTCTTGGCCTTTTAAATTGGGTTGTGTTTCCAACACCCTTTCCTTTCCTCACAGTATCACTTTCCTTTGGTACAACATTTGCATTCTGTCCTAGAACATGTGTTGTACTACCTTGAGAACATGTAAACCAACTTTAAAGTGGATGATTAATGCCACTCTCTCTCCACTTCCGATTCCCCTACCTCTTCGTCTACCACTCCTAGTTCTTGATGATAGGGCAACACCCCTTGCACTTGCACAATGCCTAGGTGATCTTGATGCACTTGGTCTTTTGTTAGAAAGAGGTGCAGTGGTTCTAGGTGCACCTCTTGATAAACTTGCATTTGCTTCTTGCCTTGTTGATGTTGAAACACTTGCAGGTGCAGTGTTTCTAGGTGTTCACCTTGATACACTTACACTTGATCCATGCCTTGGTGAGTTGAATGTACTGACCCTCCAGGTTAGTTCCCCCGTTTCCGATCGATTCAACATTTTGATATTTCCTATAGTGATCCCAAGTCATTACTGACTTCTGGGAATGATAATTCGGTTGTCGGGTCGTTCATTTGAGTTTTGTGCAAGTTTCCATATTTTGGAACTTCTAGAGTTTGTATAGTTGATTTCGATCAAAACTATTAGAAAATAGCCTCAGAATCAAATTCAAATAGTTCTGTTAGCTTCGGAACATCGAGTTGAGTTTAGAGTGACCTTTCATGTAGATTCTGAGGCTTCCGGTCTCATTTCAGCCCTATTGTGGATTTTGGCTTAAAATAAAACTTGGGTGTGAGACCCACTTTTCATTGTGACGACCTTAGATAGATGTTTTAATGGTTCAGTGAAGTTTGGAATGTCGTTTCAGAGTGGGTAGCACATTTGGTTTGTGTCGTTTGGACTTGAAATGAATTCCAGGGTCCATTCAAAGTTTGGAGCTTTCTTGCCCTTGACCGCTTTTGTAGTAGCCATGTTAGCGACCTATGAGGCACTTTAGTGATAAGCCTTGAAGGAGAGGAGGCCGCGTTAGCGGCTGACTAGCTATGTTTGCGGTCTGGATGCTGCTTTTGCGACAGGTGCCTTTTGGAATTGGGTCGCTTTTGTGGCGAGCTGACCACGTTAGCGGTGACCACGTTAGTGGCCACTTGACCGCTTTAGCGGTCATCACTGATGTTATATCTCCCCTTTCAACTCATTTTTCAGCATCTCTTCCAATATTCAAACATGGATAAGTTGAGCTAGGGAGGTTATTTTTGGGTGATTCAAGTTGCATTTTGTTCAGTATTGCTGTTGCTATACATGGAAGTGTTCAAGGGAAGTGAGGGGAGCATCACTTCTAGGTAGTTCTCTCCCCAAAGGGGCTCCCACACCTCTTTATTGTTGAATTAAATTGCATTTTCTTGTTTAGGCTATTTCGGGCATCAAATTGTTTCCCATTTCACGACACATGCTCGTTAAGCTGATTAGGAAATTTTGATGGAGTCAATTTTGGGATTTCAAGTGTAGGTCCCACATTTCCATTTTGACTCAATTTTGAGTCCTTCTCTAATTATAGTGCATTTGGTGTCTAAATGTTTGTATTTATGTGGTGATCAATAATTTAGTAGTGCAGTATTGTTGAGAGGCATTTCGAAAGTGGATAACTCTTGTGCGATGGATTCAGACCATGTATGATTAACTTCGAGGTAGGCTTGGGTCTATTTTTTTTATTTGGCATCTTAGATAATGTTTAGTACGAATCACATGTGATTTAGTACAGTATTTATTGGGTTTTAGACCTCTTTCTATTATTCTACCTTTTATTGATTCTCGTAGGAATGCTGGTCTTATTGTGGGTGACAAAGACCTTAGTTTAGCCTTGTAGACTTCCTTGTAGTTTGCCTTAGCATGTTTAGCCTTTTTAGGATTGATTCTTGTCGCCTTAGGCTAGGGTTGAACTTTAGATGTATTTTATCGTCCTTGTAGTTATAAGTTGCTCCCTTTAGGGATTGTATTGGGTCATTTATCTTGTGTTAGTACTTGAGACATTAGTGGCTCGTTATAGAAATAGGTTTCCTTTAGCTGTGCTCAGTTGTAAACCAGAGTGGTATGTGTAAGGCGTTGTTCTTTGAGTTACTTTTCTCCCTTTTTTTTTATTTAGAAGCTCCGCTTGACTTCTTCTCTCATTGATTAGGGGTAGGCTTGTTATAAATTATTGAGCTTGTGTTTATATTGTTGGCCCTAGGCCGTGGTCAGAACCAGATGGATTCCAGGTTTGTACTCTCTGCCTTGGTAGCGTGGTAGGTTTGGTATTATATTTCTACTTGTGAGTACCTTGTTAGAATGCTGGTGATGCCATGTATTGCTTTGATTGTTCATTCTCCTGTGTTTTGTAGTATGATCCCGGTTCATGCATTTTTACATCATTATCATTATGAAGAAGGGATATTTTCACTTGGTTACTATTCTAAATTCATTTTAATGAATGTCGTACCACTTGGGTCATTTTGATAAATTTATTTTTGAGATTTTTATGAGGCGTCGAGGATGTGAGCCATTTCTACTTGAAACATTAGAGGCATCTGGGGTGTGCTCAATTATTACTTCACTAGCCGATACATTGATGTCCTTTCCAGCATGGTTTGGCTACTTATACTTAGGGTACCGCAATGGAGAGGACATGTTGTAAGACCTGGTTTGAACCCATGCAGTGTATATGAGCTTCCCGTGTCCCTTGTGAGCCCTTCTGGTTGTGTGTTCCGTTGTACAAGAAGAGGGAGATGCACGGGTCCTACCTTATTAATCAGGATAGGGGGTAGGTGTATACACTTGGTTCTTATGCTTACTAATGGTTCTACAACAAATCCTGCATTGATATTCATTACCTAGCACCAGTATAATTGATTATTGTTTGCACCCTCTGATTTTATAGGGGCGGTTAGCTTATTTTGTTGCTTGTACCTTCTGGAGTTATGGGGTCCAGTTAGGTTATTGTTTGATTCTATTTTCTATTCTTGTGATATTGATATGTTAGTTGATAGGTTGTGGTCTAGATATTGTGGATGTTAGCCCTCCTGGACTTGGGTAGATGACTCTTGAATCATAATTTGCTTGTGAATAGGTTGTTGGCTTGCGTTTCCCGGTACGTTCTTGACTCAATTCGCTATTCTTTGTGTTCTGTTTCGTTTCCTTATTACCTATCTAGCATAGTATATATCCTATTTAATTACTTGTGTTGTACCTTCCTTATTACTTGTTATTTATATTTGAATTATCTTTGGAGCTTAGATAGTTGATGACTTCTCAATTCCGCTCGTTGGTGCTCATACTATACTTCTGCACTATGCATATCATAGTATGAGTTCTCTCTATTGATTTGGAGTTCGTGCAGAGCAACTTTTGGTGTTCGAAGAATAGGGTGAGCTCTTGGCATTCAAAGTTACTTGTAACAGCTCGAAAATTTCTAAGCTAAGACTCGAACCATTCTTTATATGCATATAAGGTCCTACAAGGTGATTCTTAAATTGTGCTTAGGTGTTAAGGTCAATTCTTTAGCGTGGGAATATATTTGGAGATTAATTAAGGTCATAAGAACCTTCTACCACAAAGCTGAGTTGAAAGCTTCCTTACCGTTTGAGTTTTGATATAAGAGTTTACATGGGTCAACTTCAAATGATCATATCTCTTAAAATATAAAAAGTTAGGTGGTCAACTACACCAAGTTTGCATTA
>JAJONQ010054029.1:0-11620 GCA_036250385.1 Solanum microdontum
TGCCTGCCTCGAGGCTTTCCCAGCCCCACTCCCCCAAACCCCAATTCACTTTTCCTCGAGTCCCTTCCTCCACCCCCACCCCCGATCCCCGAGGCTCCTTACCTCGAGGCCACCCTCCCCCAACTCCTTTGAACCTGAGGTATTTTTCCTCGAGGCCAACCCCCACACCTACCACTCGATCCACGAGTCTCCCTTTCTCGAGGCCACCCTTCCCCCACCACCTTTACCCCACGAGGTGCCCTCCCTTGAGGCACTATAGCACATGAAAATTAGGAAAATGGGAGGTTTACCATCTTTGAGGCTCGTTTGACCTTGTAAATGGACCGTAATAGCTGTCACGACAAACTGGCTCCATATCTAAGGTCTTAACGGATGTCTATGAAATTTTTGGCCAATATGACATCAGAATTCTGGATCACCAAAAAAGATGGTTAAGTATAGCACACGAAAATAGGCAAAATGGGGGTTTACCTGCTTTGGGGTCGTTTGAACATGTAAATGGGCCGTTTTGGCTGTCAGGGCCAACTAGCTCCATAACGAATGTCTTAACGGATGTCTATGAAAATTTGTCAAAAAAAAAGATGTCAGAATGATGGATCACCAAAAATTATGATAGCACACGAAAATTGGCAAAATTTGGGGTTTACCTGCTTTGGATATCGTTTGACGTAAATGGGCAGTTTCGGCCATCAGGGCCAACTGGCTCCATAGCTAAGGTCTTAACGGACGTCCATGAAATTTTTTTGGCAAAAATGTCATCGAAATTCTGAATCATCAAAAAAGATGGTGAAGTATTACACAAAAAAATAGGAAAAATGAGGGGTTTACCTGCTTTGGGGCTCGTTTGACCTTGTAAATGGGCAGTTTAGGCCGTCAGGGCCAACATGTTCCACAACTAAGGTGTTAACGGACCTCCATGAATTTTTTTGGCAAAAATGATGTCGATTTTCTGGATCACCAAAAAAGATGGTGAACTATAGCACACGAAAATCAACAAAATTGGGGATTAACGTTCTTTAGGGATCATTTGACCATGTAAATGGGCCGTAATGGCCGTCAGGGCGAACTAGCTCCATAACTAAGGTCTTAACGGACGTCCATGAAAAAAATTGGGGTTTACCTTCATTGGTGCTTGTTTGACCAACTGGCTCCATAACTAAGGTCTTAACGGACGTTGTTGAATATTTTTGGCAAAAATGACGTTGGAATTTCGAATCACCAAAAAAGATGAAGTATAACGCATGAAAATTGGTAAAATGGGGGGTTTACCTGCTTTGGGTTCGTTTGACCTTGTAAATGAGCCGTAATGGCCGTTAGGGCCTACTGGATCAATAACTAAGGTCTTAACGGACGTCCATAAAAATTTTTGGTAAAAATGACTTCAGAATTTTGGATCACCAAAAAATATGGTGAACTATAGCACATAAAAATTAGAAAAATGGGAGAGATTACCTGCTTTGGGGCTCGTTTGACATTATAAATGGGTCGTTTTGGCCGTTAGGGCTAACTGGCTTCATAGCTAAGGTCTTAACTGAGGTCCAGGAAATTATTTGGCAAAAATGACGTCGAAATTTCGAATCACCAAATAAGATGGTGAACTATAGCACACGAAAATTGGTAAAATGGGGGGTGTACTTGCTTTGGACTCGTTTGACCTTGTAAATAGGACGTTTTGGCCATTAGGGCCAATTGGCTCCATATCTAAGGTCTTAACGGACGTCCATGAAATTTTTTGGCAAAAATGACGTCATAATTTTGGATCAGCAAAAAAGATGGTGAACTATAGCACAGGAAAATCAGCAAAATGAGGGGGGGGGTTTACCTACTTTGGTGATCGTTTGACCTTTTTAATAGGCCGTTTTGGCCGTCATGACCAACTGGATCCACAACTAAAGTCTTAATTGACGTCCATTAATTTTTTTGGCATAAATGACGTCGGAATTTAGGATCACCAAATAAGATGGTGAACTATAGCATACAAAAATCCGCAAAATGGGGGGTTTACCTGCTTTGGGTATCGTTTGACCTTGTAAATGGGCCGTAATTGCTGTTAGGGCCAACTGGATCCTTAGATAAGGTCTTAACGGACGTCCATAAATTTTTTGGCAAAAATGATGTTATAATTTTGGATTACAAAAAAAGATGGTGAAGTATAAGAACACAAAAATTGGCAAAACGGGGTGTTTACCTACTTTGGCATAAGTTTAACCTTGTGAATGGGTCGTAATGGCCGTCAAGGCCAACTGGTTCCATAGATAAGGTCTTAACGGACGTCCATGAAAATATTTGGCAAAAATGACGATGAAATTTTGGATCACCAAATATTATGGCGGACTATAGCACAGAAAAATTGGTAAAATAATGGGTTTACCTTCTTTGGGGATCGTTTGACCTTGTAAATGGGCCGTTTTGGCAGTCAGGGACCACAGGCTCCATAGCTAAGGTAATAACGGATGTCCATGAATTTTTTTAGCAAAAATGACGTCGAAATTTTAGATCACCAAAAAAGATGATGACCTATAGCACGCGAAATTGGGTAAATGGGGGTTTACCTGCTTTTGGGCTCATTTGACCCTGTAAATGGGCTGTAATGGCCGTCAGGGCTATCTCAATCCATAGCTATGGTCTTAACGGATGTCCATGAAATTTATTGTGAAAAATGACGTCAAAATTGTGGATTAACAAAAAAGATGGTGAACTACAGCACAAAAATTGACAAAATTGGGTGTTTACCTGCTTTGGGGATTGTTTGACCTTGTAAATGGGTTGTGATGGCCGTCAGGGCCAACTGGATCTATAGCTAAGGTATTAACGGACGTCCATGAAATTTTTTGGCAAAAGTGACGTCGGATTTCTGAATTACCAAAAAAGAAGGTGAACTATAGCACACGAAAATTGCCAAAATGGGGAGTTTACCAGCTTTGAGGCTCGTTTGACCTTTTAAATGGGGCGTAATGGCCATCAAGGCCAGCTGGCCCAATAGCTAAGGTCTTAACGGAGGTCCATGAAAATTGTTCGCAAAATTGATATCGGAATTTCGGATCACCAAAAAAGATGGTGAACTATAGCACACGAAAATCGGTAAAATTGAGAGGTTTAACTGCTTTGGGGTTCCTTTGACCTTGTAAATGGGCCATAATGGCCGTTAGGGCCAACTTGATCTTTAGCTAAGGTCTTAACGGACATCCATGAAATTTTTAGGCAAAAATGACGTTATAATTTTGGATTACCAAAAAAAATGGTGAAGTATAAGAACACGAAATCGGCAAAATGGGGGGTTTACCTACTTTGGCGTAAGTTTAACCCTGTAAATAAGTCGTAATGGCCTACAAGGCCAACTGGTTTCATAGATAAGGTCTTAACGGACGTCCATGAAAATTTTTGGCAAAATGACGATGGAATTCCGGATCACCAAAAATTATGGCGAACTATAGCACAGGAAAATCGGCAAAATAGGGGGTTTACCTGCTTTAGGGATCGTTTGAACTTGTAAATGGGCCATAATGGCAGTCACGAACAACAGGCTCCATAGCTAAGGTATTAACGGATATCCAAGAAATTGTTTGGCAAAAATGACGGAATTTCAAATCACCAAAAAAGATGGTGAACTATAGCACGCAAAATCGACAAAATGAGGGGTTTACCTGCTTTGGGGATCGTTTGACATTGTAAATGGGCCGTAATGGCCATCAGGGCCAACTGGCTCAATAACTAAGGTCTTAACAGAGGTCTAAGAAATTGTTCGCAAAAATGAAGTCGAAATTCCGAATCACCAAAAAAGATAGTGAACTATAGCACACAAAAAACAGCAAAATGGAGGGATTACCTGCTTTACGGATCGTTTGACATTATAAATGGATCATTTTGGCCATCACGACCAACTAGATCCACAACTAAGGTCTTAACGAATGTCAAGGAAAAAATTTGGCAAAAATGACGTCAAAATTCTGGATCACCAAAAAAGATGGTGAACTATAACACACGAAAATCGGCAAAATGGGGGGCCTACCTGCTTTGGAATCGTTTGACCTTGTAAATGAAACGTTTTGGCCATCAGGGCCAATTGACTCCATAACTAAGGTCTTAACGGACGTCCATAAAATATTTTAGCAAAAATGACGTCAAAATTTTGAATCACCAAAAAAGATGAAGTATAAAACAAAAAAATCGGCAAAATAGGGGGTTTACCTACTTTGGGAATAGTTTAACCTTGTAAATGGGCCGTAATGGCCGTCAAGGCCAACTAGATCCATAGATAAGGTATAACGGACGTCCAGGAAAATCTTAGGCAAAAATGACGTCGAAATTCCGGATCACCAAAAAATATGGAAACTATAGCACACGAAAATCGGCAAAATGGGGGGTTTACCTGCTTTAGGGATCGTTTGAACTTGTAAATGGGCCGTTTTGGCAGTCAGGGACAATAGGGTACATAGCTAAGGTATTAACGGACTTGCATGAAATTTTTTAGGAAAAATGACTTCGGAATTTCGGATCACCAAAAAAGATGGTGAACTATAGCACACGAAAATTGGTAAAATGGGGGGTTTACCGTCCTTAGGGATCGTTTAACCATGTAAATGGGCCGTAATGGCCGTCAGAGGGGGACTAGCTCCATAGCTAAGGTCTTAACGGATGTCCATGAAAAAATTGGGGTTATACCTTTTTTGGTGCTCGTTTGACCAACTAGCTCCATAATTAAGGTCTTAAGGGACGTTCATGAAAATTTTGGGCAAAAATGATGTTGGAATTCTGGATCACCAAAAAAGATGAAGTATAGCACACGAAAATCAGCAAAATGGGGGTTTAACTGCTTTGGATATCGCTTGACCTTGTAAATGGACCGTTTCGGCCGTCAGGGCCAACTAGATCTATAGCAAAGTTCATAATGGATGTCCAGGAAAATTTTTGGCAAAAATGCCGTCGGAATTCTGAATCAACAAAAAAGATAAGAAGTATAACGCATGAAAATCGACACAATGGGGGCTTTACCTACTTTAGGGTTCGTTTGACCTTGTAAATGGGCCATAATGGCCGTCACGACCAACTGGTTCCATAGTTAAGGTCTTAACGGATGTCCAAGAAATTGTTTGGCAAAAAATAACGTCAGAAATCTAAGGTTTTAATGGACATCCATGAAAAATTGGGGGGTTTACATGCTTTGGGGATCGTATGACCTTGTAAATGGGCCGTAATGGCCGTCAGGGCCAACTGGCTCCATATTTAAGGTCTTAACGGGCATTCATGAAAAAAATTGGCAAAAATGACATCGGAATTCTGGATCACCAAAAAAGATGGCGAACTATAGCACACGAAAATTAGCAAAATAGGAGGGGGGTTTACCTGCTTTGGGGATCGTTCGATCTTGTAAATGGGGATTAATGGCCATCACGACTAACTGGATCCACAACTAAGGTCTTAATTGACGTCCATAAACTTTTTTGGCAAAAATGACGTCGTAATTCAGGATCACCCAAAAAGATAGTGAACTATAGCACTCGGAAATCGGTAAAATGTGGGGTTTACCTGCTTTGGGGATCATTTGACCTTGTAAATTGGCCGTAATGGCCGTTAGGGCAAACTGGATCCATAGCTAAGGTCGTAACAGACGTCCATGAAAATTTTTGGCAAAAATGACATCGAAATTCTGGAACACCAAAAAATATGGTGAATTATAGCACAAAAAAATCAGCAAAATGGGGGGATAACCTACTTTGGGGTCTGTTTGATATTATAAATAGGTCATTTTGACCATCAAGGCTAACTGACTCCATAGCTAAGGTATTAACAGATATCCAGGAAATTATTTGGCAAAAATGGCGTTGGAATTACGAATCTCCAAATAAGAGGGTGAACTATTGCACATGAAAATAGGCAAAATGAGGGGTTTACTTACTTTGGGGATCGTTTGACCATGTAAATGTGCCATAATGGCCGTAATGGCCAACTGGCTCCATATCTAAGGTCTTACCGAACAACCATGAAATTTTTTGGCAATAATGACGTCGGAATGCTGGATCACCAAAAAAGATGGTGAACTATAGTACACAAAAATCAGCAAAATAGGTGGTTTACCTACTTTGGTGATCATTTGACCTTGTAAATGGGCTGTTTTAGCCGCACGAACAACTGGTTCCACACCTAAGGTTTTAATAGAAGTCCATAAAATTTTTTGGCAAAAATGACGTTGGAGATTCCGATCACTAAAAAATATGACGAACTATAGCACACGAATATCGGCAAAATGGGGGATTTACCTTCTTTGGGCTCGTATGGCCTTGTATATGGGTCGTTTTGGCCATCAGGGCCAGTTGGTTCCATAGCTAAGGTCTTAAAGGATGTCCATGAAAATTATTGGCAAAAATGACGTCCGAATTCCGAATCACCAAAAAAGATGGTGAACTATAGCACACGAAAATCGGCAAAATGGGGAGTTTACCTACTTTGAGGCTCGTTTGACCGTGTAAATTGGGCATAATGGCCATCACGGCCAGCTGGCTCCATTGCTAAGGTCTTAACGTAGGTCCATGAAAATTTTTCGCAAAAATGACGTCGTAATTTCGGATCATCAAAAAAGATGGTGAACTAGAACACATGAAAATCGGCAAAATGGGGGGTTTACCTGCTTTGGGGTTTGTTTGGCCTTGTAAATGGGCCGTAATGGCCGTTAGGGCCTACTGGATCCATAGCTCAGGTCTTAACGGACGTCCATGAATTTTTTTGGTAAAAATGACTTCAGAATTCTAGATCACCAAAAAAGATGGTGAACTATATCACCCAAAAATCAGCAAAATTGGGGGATTACCTGCTTTGGGGCTCGTTTGACATTATAAATGGGTCGTTTTGACCGTGAGGGCTAATAGGCTCAATAGCTAAGGTCTTAAGGGATGTCCAGGAAATTATTTGGCAAAAATGACGTCGAAATTCTGAATCATCAAATAAGATGGTGAACTACACCACATGAAAATCGGCAAAATGGGGGGTCTACCTACTTTGGACTCATTTGACCTTGTAAATGGGACGTTTTGACAATCAGGGCCAGTTGGATCCATATCAACGGTCTTAATGGACGTCCATGAAATTTTTTGGCAAAAATGACATCATAATTTCGGATCACCAAAAAAAAGGTGAACTATAGCACACGAAAATAAGCAAAATGGGGGGGGGGGGGTTACTTGCTTTGGGGATCGTTTGACCTTGTTAATGGGCCATTTTGGACATCACGACCAACTGGATCCATAACCAAAGTCTTAGTTGACATCAGTAATTTTTTTGGCAAAACTGACGTCGAAATTCGGGATCACCAAAAAAAATGGTGAATTATAGCACACGAAAATTGGCAAAATGGGGGGTTTACCTGCTTTGGGTATCGTTTGACCTTGTAAATGGGCAGTAATTGCCGTTAGGGCCATCTGGATCCATAGCTAAGGTCTTAACGGACGCCCATGAAAGTTTATGGTAAAAATGACGTCGGAATTCTGGATCACCAAAAAAGATGGTGAACTATAGCACACAAAAATCAACAAAATGGGGGGTTTACCTGCTTTGGGGCTCGTTTGACATTATAAATGGGTCGTTTTGTCCATCAAGTCTAACAGTATCCATAGCTAAGGTCTTAACGGATGTCCAAGAAATGATTTGGCAAAAATGACGTCGAAATACCGAATCGCCAAATGAGATGGTGAACTATAGCACACGAAAATAGGTAAAATGGTGGGTTTACCTGCTTTGGGGATCGTTTGACCATGTAAATGGGCCGTAATGACCGTCAGGGCCAACATGCTCCATAGATAAGGTCTTAACGAGCAACCATGAAATTTTTTTGTAACATTGACGTCGGAATTCCTGATCATAAAAAAAGATGGTGAACTATAGTACACGAAAATCAACAAAATAAGGGGTTTATTTGCTTTGGGGATCGTTTGACCATGTAAATGGGCCGTTTTGGCCATCACGACCAACTGGTTCCACAACTAAGGTCTTAATGGATGCCAATAAAATTTTTTGGCAAAAATGACGTCAGAATTTCGGATCACCAAAAAATATGATGAACTATAGCACACAAAAATTGGCAAAATAGGGGGTTTACCAGCTTTAGTGCTCGTTTGACCTTGTAAATGGGCCGTAATGGCCATCAGGACCAACTAGCTTCATAACTAAGGTCTGAACGGACGTCCATGAAAATTTTTGGTAAAAATGACATCGGAATTTCAGATTACCAAAAAAGATAGGTGAACTATAGCACATGAAAATCTGCAAAATAGGGGGTATACCTGCATTGGGTCTCGTTTGACCTCTTCAATAGACCGTTTTTGCCGTCAGGGCCAACTGGCGTCCATGAAAATATTTGGCAAAAATGACATTGGAATTTCAGATCAGCAAAAAAGATGGTGAACAATAGCACACAAAAATTAGCAAAATGGGGTGTTTACCTGCTTTGGGCTCGTTTGACCTTGTATATGGGTCGTTTTGGCCATCAGGGTCAGCTGGCTCCATAGCTAAGGTCTTAACGGACGCCCATGAAAATTATTGGCAAAAATGACGTCGGAATTTCGGATCACCGTAAATGATGGTTAACTATAGCACATGAAAATCGGCAAAATGGGGGGTCTACCTGCTTTGGGCTCGTTTGACCTTGTAAATGGGACGTTTTGATCGTCAGGGCAAATTGGCTCCATAGCTAAGGTCTTAACGGACGTCCATGAAAATTTTTGGCAAAAATGACGTCATAATTTCAAATTACCAACAAAGATGGTGAAGTATAAGAATACAAAAATCGGCAAAATGGGGGGTTTACCTACTTTGGGGTTAGTTTAACCTTCTAAATGGGCCGTAATGGCCGTCAAGGCCAAGTGGTTCCATAGATAAGGTCTTAGCGGACGTCCAAGAAATTTTTTGGCAAAATTGACGACGAAATTCTGGATTACCAAAAATTATGGCAAACAATAGCACACGAAAATCGGCAAAATGGTGGGTTTACCTACTTTGGGGATCATTTGATCTTGTAAATGGGCCGTTTTGGCAGTCAGGGACAACACGCTCCATGCTAAGGTATTAACGGACGTCCATGAATTTTTTGGGCAAAAATGACGTCAAAATTTTGTATCACCAAAAAAGATGGTGAACTAAAGCACGCGAAATTGGCTAAATAGGGGGTTTACAAGCTTCTGGGGTCGTTTGACCATGTAAATGGGCTGTAATGGCCCTCAGGGCCAACTCACTCAATAGCTAAGGTCTTAACGGACATCCATGATATTTTTTGTGAAAAATGACGTCGGAATTGCGGATTACCAAAAAAGATGGTGAACTACAACACACAAAAATTGGCAAAATGGGGTGTTTACCTGCTTTGGGGTTCGTTTGACCTTGTAAATGGCCTGTGATGGCCGTCAGGGCCAACTGGATCTATAGCTAAGGTATTAACGGACGTCCATGAAATTTTTTGGCAAAAATGACATCGGAAATCCGAATCACCAAAAAAGATGATGAACTATAGCACACGAAAATTGGCAAAATAGGGAGTTTACCTGCTTTGAGGCTCGTTTGACCTTTTAAATGTGGCGTAATGACCAACAGGGCCAGCTGGCTCCATAGCTAAGGTCTTAGCGGAGGTCCATGAAAATTTTTCGCAAAAATGACGTCGGAATTTTGGATCACCAAAAAATATGGTGAAGTGTAGCAGACGAAAATAAGCAAAATAGAGGGGTTTAGCTGCTTTGGGGTTCGTTTGACCTTGTAAATAGGCAGTAATGGCCGTTAGGGCCTACTAGATCCATAACTAAGGTCTTAACGGATGTCCATGAAAATTTTTGGTAAAAATGACATCGGAATTCTGGATCACCAAAAAAGATGGTGAACTATAGCACACAAAAATCAGCAAAATGAGGGGATTACCTGCTTTGCGGATCGTTTGACATTATAAATGGGTCGTTTTGGCCGTCAGGGCTAATTGGCTCTATAGCTAAGGTCTTAACGGATGTCCAGGAAATTATTAGGCAAAAATGACGTCGAAATTTCGTATCACCAAATAAGATGGTGAACTTATAGCACACGAAAATCGACAAAATAGGGGCTCTACCTGCTTTGGACTCGTTTGACCTTGTAAATGGGACGTTTTGGCCGTCAGGGACAATTGGCTACATATCTAAGGTGTTAACGGACATCCATGAAAAATTTTGGCAAAAATGATGTCATAATTTTGGATCTGCAAAAAAGATGGAAATCAACAAATGACGTTGGAAATCCGAATTACCAAAAAAGATGAAGTATAACAGAAGAAAATCAGCAAAATGGGGGGTTTACCTGCTTTGGGAATCGTTTGACTTTGTAAATGGGCCGTTGTGGCCGTCAGGGCCAACTAGATCCATAGCTAAGGTCATAATGGACGTCTAGGAATATCTTTGGCAAAAATGACGGCGGAATTCCGGATCACTAAAAAAGATGGGAAGTATAACACATTAAAATCGGCACAATGGGGGGTTTACCTGCTTTAGGATTCGTTTGACCTTGTAAATGGGCCATAATGGCCGTCATGACCAACTGGCTCCATAGCTAAGGTCTTAACGGATGTCCAAGAAATTGTTTGGCAAAAATGACGTCGGAATTTCGAATCACCAAAGAAGGTGGTGAACAATAGCACATCAAAATTGGCAAAATGGGGGGTTTACCTGCTTTGGGGATCATTTGATATTGTAAATGGGCCGTAATCGCCGTCAGGGCCAACTGGCTCCATAGCTAAGGTCTTAACGGATGTCCAAGAATTTTTTTGGCAAAAATGACGTCGGAATTCCAAATCACCAAAAATGATGGTGAACTATAGCACATTAAAATCAGCAAAATGGGGGGTTTACCTGCATTAGGGATCGTTTGACCTTGTAAATTGGTCATTTTGTTCGTCACAACCAACTAGATCCATTATTAAGGTCTTAATTGACGTCCATAAAAAGATTTGGCAAAAAAGACTTCGGAATTCCAGATCACCAAAACAGATAGTGAACTATAGCACACGAAAATTGGCAAAATGGGGGGTTTACCTGCTTTGGGGATCGTTTGACCTTGTAAATGGGTTGTTTTGGCCGTCAGGACTAACTGACTCCATAGCTAAGGTCTTAACGGACGTCCATAAATTTTCTTGACAAAAATGACGTCTTAATTTCGGATCATCAAAAAGATGGTGAAATATAAGAATACGAAAATCGCCAAAATAAGGAGTTTACCTACTTTGGGGTTAGTTTAACCTTGTAAATGGGCCGTAATGGCCGTCAAGGCCAACTGGTTGCATAGATATGGTCTTAACGGACGTCCATGAAAATTTTAGGCAAAAATGACGTTGGTATTCCGAATCACCAATAATTATAGTAAACTAAAGCACACGAAAATCGGCAAAATGGTGGGTTTACCTTTTTTGGGGATCATTTGACCTTGTTAATGGGCCGTTATGGCAGTCAGGGACAATAGGCTACATAACTAAGGTATTAACGGACGTCCATGAAATTTTTTAGGAAAAATGGCTTCGGAATTTTGGATCACCAAAAAAGATGGTGAACTATAGCACACGAAAATCGGTAAAATTGGGTCTTTACCGTCCTTAGGGATCGTTTAACCATGTAAATGGGCCATA